>JBAIZL010000003.1:87802041-87809541 GCA_036971475.1 Prosapia bicincta | reverse complement strand
AATAAATCCTCTGCACGACAAATAAGGGTTTCAATACAAAGTTTTCGTTTTGGTTAAGAGGTTTTATTTATGTAAATTAGTTAAGGACTTCCTCTTTCTCCTGAATATAAATCCCTTTGCTTGGTTGATTGTCCACTCGGAATCAGCCTTTTGCTTTCAATTTGGACCTTTACAGTGTACGTTTCAATCGTCAACTCTCGTTCGACAAAGCCTCGTTTATGGTTGTAAAAGCCAATATCTCGTTACAGAAAAGCTCATTAACCTTAATTTGCAACACAGCGAGCGCTCAACCGTTGCCAAAACAAATTAAACTTTGTCAACAGCATTTAAATAACCCCCAGACGTGAATTTATTATCTTTGCAATTTGCATTACGCTTTTTCAAGGCAGGTTTAATTTGAAATGGAAAAGAGTGGAATTATTTGAATCTTATTTGAATATTGACGCAAGAAAATGAAAGAATTCTTCAACTGAAAAAATACAAGAAATTATAAATGGAAATTGAGTATTTATTATATTGTTATTGTAGTGGATATTTATATACTTAGTGACTTGAATTATATACTAACTTGATATTTATATTTTTATAATTCTACAACAAAACTGGATTTAATGTTAAGGAAAGACTGTTGATGTGTGAGCCAATACCCTTTGTTTCAACCAAACAATGACGATTCGACAGCTATTGTGCTATCTTCTCCAGGCCATTGTAAAGAATGTCCAAAAATTACCCGCTTTTTTGTACTAAATAAATAATAAAAAATAAAACCCCTACTGCCATAAACATATTATCATAAACTCAAACTCCAACATTTAAAAAAAATGTAGCTAAGTTCTTAACATACTCATCTCATGTCTCTTAGGAATTTGTTTATATATTTCAGTAGTTTTTTCTGCCTTTCCTAACATAACAAGATTTTCTTCTGTTGACGCGTTTCAGAATGACTCAATATTCAAAATTTAAATCGTAGTCCGATTTAAGTACGACTTAAGTTTACAAAATGGAGTCATTCCGAAACGTGTCAACAGAGAAGAATATTGTAATGTTAGGAAAAACAGAAAAAGTACTGAAATATAAAAAAAGAAGGTAATATTAAAATAAACGGACACAAATAAATAAAATTAATGAATTTAAAACTACACAAGAGTAATTCTTGAAACTGTTTTCAGAATACACAGATACAACGTCGGATGTAATATTTTGTACATTGTAACATTATTTTAGGCAAAAATATTACATATTACAGCAGCATTAGAAAACAAACCGAGATATTAGTTTAAAAATAAAAATAAAACAAAATTGTAAATTATAATTCTATGTACAGTAATACTGGTTGAAATATGATTTCCACAGGCCTTTTTTTATGAAAACAACTGACAATTAGAAATGCGCCGGAAAATTGCGCAGAAGGTCAGGAGTCACAAAATGAACTCTGAACATTCTCCTTTCTCGGTTAGGTCTTCGAACCGAAAGGACGCTACTAGATGTGGTGTATCAATAAACTGTTAGGGGCTTTGCAACTGCTAGATAAATTAATTCGAAATGTATTTTATTTTATATAGAAGCAATCTCTTTGGGGATATCATATGTCAATGCCATAAATTCTAAAATAGTGAAAATATTTGTGTCAATTCTTAACATGTTAAACAAAGGTAAAAACGAGATCTAAAACAGTGTAAACGTTTTTAATTGTATTTTCTCTCTTATCTTTTATGTAAATTATGTACATTAAAAATTGATTTATATTATTTTGAAACAATTGGTAAATTTATTGAATTCACCATTTTCAAGTTCAATTTAGGAATGCTCTTGACTTTGCAGGTAACTTTATTAATTATGTAACAGACAACCGCAATATTCAACACCTAAAATCCTTAAGAATTAAAATAAATTGTTACAACGATTTTTGTGTTACAACATAAATAAATAAGAGTTTGCTTTATTAAGAGCAATTATAGACAGGAAAATAAAACAGAGTCTAATTAGTTCTAAAATATATTTCACGTTTCTAAACAAAAAAATTAAATGAAAAAACATCAAGTTAAAGCACTATATTAAAATGTCTTGCAAGCAACAGCTCACAAACACCGGTTTAGTTTTAGGGATCTTGTAAGTATTGAATATTTTTATATTTATTTACCCATTTTTATTTATTATTAATTGACTATCTTTTTATCAAGAAAATAAATACAAATTTAAAATATAGTTTATACCGTTTATGTACAGTTTACGACTATCCATTTACTTACGACATTTCGAGTTACAATATTATACAATCGAATTAATGAACTTCCTATTGTTGTAACTATATTCCTCTACATATTTATTTCCACGGTTAGTGAATATAACCAGATGTGTACTCAGGTAATTCGAAATGCTTTATATTACACTAAGAAGGTAGTTAATTATGTCGGTGCTTTCTACAACTTCCTTAGCGAAGTGTTCTTTCATCATGTAAGGGAGTAAGGGAAGCCCATTTATAACATGTTACATTCCCATTCGTTAGAAACTATTTCCTCGCCTCGCTCTATGTGTGCTTGCTTTCCGTCGCACGATAAATATCTGTTTAACGAAAGATATATGAATTCAATGTCAGCATGAACAGCGGCTTTCAGATATTAATAAATCATCTCTTGTAGTGTCCACAGATCCTTATGTTATGAGGGTTTATCTCTATAAATCTTACAGTAGTTTCTATAGATTTCGATTTTTAACTAAGAGTAGAATTTTAACGATTTTTTCCAAGAACAACTACGTTTCTAAGATATCCAAGTTTGTATTACTTCTCAAATGTTAAAAAAACAGTGGTTTTGTGAAAAAAGTTTTCTCTACAAAGTCAGTGATTTTCGTGAGGGACGTTTTGTCTACGAAGTCTGTGGTTTTGTAAAATATCGGTTTTCTATAAAGTCTATGGTTTACCCAGGGATAGATGTTTTGTCTACATATCCTGAAGATTTTTAGAGAGACGGGTTATTTACACAAATAATGTTTTTTGGAGAGAAACGTTCGGTCTACACAGCACGGGGTTTTGACAAGAAACATATACCTTCAAAGCCTCAGATTTTGTTACAAATAATGTCTACACAGTCTTGGTTATTGTGAGGAATATTTTGTCCATAAAGTCAAAGGTTAAAAAAAGTACTGTCTACAAAATAAATGGTTTCGAAAATAAAGTTTTGTCTACTTAACCACTGGTTTTTATCAGAAACAATTTGTCTACAAAGTCTTTGACCATCCAAAATGATTTTATCCAAATATTGGTTTTTAAGAAACATTTTGTCTTCATAACTTAGTGGTTTTACAGAAAACGAAAAAAATGTAGGACTTTAAAGTTAAGTATGCTACAAACACAACGTATAAAATAGTAAAACCTACGATTGGTTGAATTATTTAGAAATATGCGTATTTAATATGCAGCTTCAGAAACCAGTGGTGTTGGGTCGTCAGAATAGTTTGACCCAGATGTCATACAGTGACCTTAGAAATGACCTTCAGCTTAGATTTGCATAGCTTATCTTCCTGGTGCTTGAATATTGTTGAATACTTAATTAAGCATTTAGATATTTTACCACATTTACTTAAATACAATATATATATATTCACAGGAACAATTTATATAAAATTATATTATACTTTATTAATATGGGTATATATATATATATATATATATATATATATATATATATATATATATATATTTGATAACGAATGACAGCTACGAGTCCACGTTGAGATCGAAGGGAAATGAAAACAGTTTAGACAATGTGAAGATATAGAGAGACGGGGCGAAAATGTGACACGCTTAGCACATCGTCACTTAATGCTTTCCCACAAATCACCACATTGAAGGGGCAGGCAGAAATCTCTCTTTGACAACTACAGATATCGACTACGGATTTGGAACTCTGCCAACGCAAGTAGACCAGCGTCAGTTACATACCTTACCTTTAACTCTTCATTAACTCAAACGGCTTTACAGAGTCTGGGGTTTGCTTATATGCACCTTCCTACGATATTGATACAGAGTCTGTATGCTTTATGGTACGCAACCTTACAGACGCGAGTTACTTTGCACCCAACACTTTATGTTCAAGAGTGAAATGGGAGACCAGAGATAAATTCAAAATGAAAGGTAACCTTAGTTTGAAAATTAAAAGTCTGATTGGGCACAATCAACGATTTTGCTGTAGAAGTTAAGCCTAAAACAAGAAAGAAACAATGAAGGGTTATGTAATACAGATATAAACACTCTGACCCAATCTGTTCTCTATAGGAACAGTATCTGACAACAGGGCTTTCAGTAGTGTCTCCATTCTACAGTCCGTACAAAAAGTTAAAAATTTGAACTTAAATATTTTCCACTCTTAGTGATATTTTCTCGTTATTTAATTTTGTCTCAACAAAGAGTAAATTGACAATCATAGTTTCTCTTGGCCCTGTTTATTGATATTTTAATACAATTACTAACTTGTGTGACGTCACTGTAAAATATTCTTGAAACCAAAACGAAATAAAAATCGTCATGTGAGTGCCTATGGTTTGTGGCTAGGGATCAATATAAATCCCACAACATTATATGATTAAATATGTATTTGAATCGTAATACACTATAATATAATCTGCAGGTGTAATTTAAGAGATGTGAAAGAGTATTTATCTATCTAAACTCACACACACACACACACACACACACACACACACACACACACACACACACACACACACACACACACACACACACACACACACACACTCTCTCTCTCTCTCACACACACACACACACACACACACACACACACACACACACACACACACACACACACACACACACACACACACACACACACACACAAACACACACACACCTCTACATTCACATTCCTACCACACACACTCAAATCTACATTCACATCCCCCCCACACAAACCCACACTCAACACCCACTTCTGTATTAGATCAATGTCTTCCTTAAATATTGCGTCATAAAGCCATACTAGCAGTTTTCCTGCAAGATTAAAAATAACAAAAAATGTATATGAATATTTTTAAAGTAAAGAAAAAATTAATCAGATAAAATTATCACCTTTTCGAAAGCAGGCCGGGATTACATCAGATTTATGGGTTTATTTTGCAGAGTTTATATTCAGCGAGTCTATAATGAAGGTAATTTAAATTCCTTTCAACATTCGTGCCTCTGATGGTGACGTAGAATATCCTATCCATTACTGGGTTGCCTTTGCTGTGCCAAGGGTAGCTAACAGTTACTTAGCCCAGAATTATTAATTGGCGTAAGGAAGTCGCATATTTAATTCCATTGTCAGATTGTTATCAGTTGCAAACTATGAGATAAAACCATTCGCTTGTTTCATCGTAGCGTAGGTTGCATTTTTAGTTTGTTTGTGTTCTGGTTAAATAACTGGTTAATCTAGAACTATTATATGTATGTATATATATATATATATATATATATATATATATATATATATATATATATATATATATATATATAGAGAGAGAGAGAAATAGAAACATATTTTTTGTACAAGAATTATTTTAAATTTTTATAGATTAGAACAATTCTTGTCCGTGAAATATTTTTACTATAATACAAGAAAACGTATCACCATATAAATATGTGTGTGTATATAAATAAATAAATATATATGTACATATATATATATATATATATATATATATATATTTATTGTAATAAATATATAAAATATAAATATATGTAATATTATATTGTATATATACAAAATTGTGTATTATAATTATTCATTACACACACACACACACACACACACACACACACACACACACACACACACACCACATATATATATATATATATATATATATATATATATATATAATTACGTATTATAATTATACGATGTATATATGTTCATGCATTAAATTAGGTTTTAAGGAGACAAAATAAAACACTCCTTAAATCTTTGATGAGTGGTTTATTGTTATAGGGGGATACAGTAATAGGACTCTATGATGAGAAAACTGCAGATAAATCATGGTTCACCTGTGCAATGTAATAGAGCTACTTTCTGTTTTGGTCTATTACCTCCGTCCTCAGAAGCAAACACATATTTAATGTAAGGCTGCTGAACGAACATATTTTAACCATTCTTTATCGACGCAATACAGTTTTATTGAACTACCTCAACATTGCTTACGTAGATTTCCCATATAGAAAAGTTTCCAGCGCCTACAACTTTTCCCTTAGATTTTTCCTTTACTTTTAATTTTATTAACAAGTATCCTTCACTTTCTACTGTGTTAGATATTATAATTTTCCTTTTGTTTGTTTATACATTTATTGCGTTTCCAGTATTTCATCTTCGTAATTCTTATTTTATTTTTCATGTGACTGAAAACTAGCATTTTGTGACAGATTTCGAATAATATCTCAACACCATGAAACATTTTTTTTAAAGAGTGTATGTTTCGCTTCTTGCAGTCTTTCTTTAATTTCTTTACTTTGACCATTAGTAAAGTAAGTAGTTGTTTTTCAGTTAATGCAGCAGTTAGTCAAACTGCCCTAAAAACATTTGTCGTCATATGGTTTTGCACATTAACGTATAACTTGTGTAGTCGGGAACCCATGCTGTCCCGCGTTCATTACACTGTGACACAAAGATTTGAATATTAGCCCCATTAGGCCCAGCCCTTCACAGCCAGCTACCACCAACCCCTAATAATTACACATATATAACACGTTGTTTTTGTTCTCTAATCGCTGCCTCCTCCACAGCTCGACCCTTTATATGTGTCAAGAGCGGCGAGTGGAAATAAGTACCTATTCCGAAGCGAAAATAAGTAATGACAGAATCCACAAGACAAAAAACTATATTGTAGTCATATTTTGAATAAAATTCTCTCAATTAATACTGTAACAAACTTTATTTAAGAAATACCTAACTCTGGATAATTACGACTTTAAAATGAACAAACCCTGACCATCATTGTCGAAGTAGAAAATAATAAACACTTTACGAATGTATATTTCAAGACGGGTTTATTATTGTTGCTATAATTTAAAATAAAACTTAATAAACTTTATTAAAATAATTTTTTGGTTAATACAAAAATAAGTGAAATATTTTTATTAATCTGTTTTTACCTTTCTGTTATAAAAGTCCATACATTTTTAAATATTGATTTTACAACGATGAAAACGTTGTTTGACAATTTACGAACAAGTAAGAAGCTATTTATTGGTTCTTGGTTCGATTCCTACGAGCGTCAAAGAATTTTAATGTGCATTTTGAACTAAGTTAACAATAGGCGGTTTAGGCGTTGTTCTCACCTCATTACCTTCCATGATTACTTATGTGCCAAGTAAGATAGCTCTTCCCTGTATCTTCTAAGCCATCAGAATAGTATAAAAGGCAACCATAATATATAAACTTCTGAACGTCACAGGTTTCGAGCTGGGGGGGGGGGAAGTAAGATAATAGGAATTTTCTCCACACAGAATTC
>JBAIZL010000003.1:87787041-87797041 GCA_036971475.1 Prosapia bicincta | reverse complement strand
TGTTCGGGGTTATCGGGTGACCCTTCACCACAATGGGAGCAATTCGGATTGTTCACCTTTCCCATTTTATATAAATAGACCCGGAAGCAACCGTGAGCTGTCAAGAACTGTGTAGTGTAGAAGTTTACCTCTCCATGCTGCCTGTTAGTCCAACTGGATAGGTTTTTGATTAGTCTGGCTGTCCATCTACCGGTGGGTTCTGCAGACCATCTTTCCTACCACTTGGTCATCGTCGTTCTTCTCGCTTCCTTTTTGTTATCCCTATCGTCCATATTGTTTCGTCGCTCTGCAATGGTCTTCTTCAAAGTAAACAAAGGTTACAATGAATACAGGTTACATTGATCAAATGTTAAAGCGAAAAAAGATTACAATAAACAAAGTAAAAAAAATTTAAAGTTGTAATAACAAATTCAAAGGCTAAATGAGTTTAAACATAATATCTTAAGTATTCAATTTATCAAATCTACGCAAAGTGTGCTCGCGTGTGACCTACATGTATCCATAAATTATCGATCGAATGGAAGAGTGCAGATTTCCTGTATTACCGCAGTCAGCACAAATCACGCGACCTCCCAAGTGTACCGTTTATCGTAACGCCAGAAACGGTTCTCTAATTCCATCTCTAGCAGAACGAGGTATGGTTTATTGCCTCATTTTGTCATCGATTTATGTCGGCCAGTTATAGTCATCGTCCTACGATTTAGTCATTGTTACATAATATTTTAAAAAGCAGCTTTGTTTAGAGACAAACGCAGGTAGTTTTAGAGTAGCTTAGAGACAATCGCAGGTTCATATAAAAATCTACCAACCATGAGACTGGTCTACAGAAGGGAAAATCTAAATGAAAAATATATTTAATAATTGAAAAGGCGAAGTTAACAGGATTAATTAGTAAAGAAATTGGATAGAGGGATTGAACAAAAGTTGCATGAGTCAGGCATACCAAGTCATTCGTAATTCAAATATAAAAAAAAAAAAAAAAAAAAAAAAAAAAAAAAAAAAAAAAAATTGAATATAAATATATAATTTACTATAATTAAATTCAATTCATAATAGTAAGAAATATTTAATCGAAATGTGCAAAAAGTAATTTTTAGTAAAATAAAAATTATATTGTGGTTGTGGGTTTTTATTTATCGAGTTAAAATTAATTCACAGTGCACAGGAAATTATCAATAGTAACAAATATTTATACATAAATTAATATTTTTACCAACCGATAATCCTTATTGATTATTTTAAATCAATAATGTACAATATAGAATGTAACCTAACCTACGAATAATAAAAATAGCTGTGTATGAAACCATATGTTATCGCATATAGTAATCAAATATACAATATTTCTGAATATATAGAAAATTACATTTGAAATATATTCAAGCATAAACTTGAAATAACCTCCAAGTGAAGACGAAAAAAATGTTCGCACTTACAGACTCCATTACAAGTTTCGTAATAGATTTTTGGAAAACTTCGGAATAATCTGTTGATCTTCGAAAATCTTCTCAATAAATAAGTGAGGAAAAAGTGCTTTATCAGCAACTCTAAAACTTTCTTGTACCTAAGGGCATTTTTTGAAATCTTTCAAAATGACCTTTTTTCATTAACTAATATATAAATCCTGAAATTTAAATATATGTGTATTAAATATATGTGAAATTTAAATATATATTTTTAAAATCTATGTGTTTCGTTATCTAATCTATGTACTTAGATAAATAAAATTAGACAAAATAATAAGAGAATGTATTCATGTCCTAATCATCACTAATCAGGGCAGTATTCAAAGTATATTGCATGACACTTAAATCTGACCATTTTACTGTTTTTTTACTACTACAGATAGTTCTACAAGGAAGGTCTGAGTAACAGGTCAGCGAGAATAATAGCTACCTGTGTGTCGGGATGTAGTCTATATAGGAACATCTTTTACTTAGGGCAAGCAAAAACCGCATTTCTTACTCATCCTCAGAAAACTATTAAATTTCTGAATAAATTTTAATGTCTTATTGAGATGTTGAAATAAAAATTAGGAAAATATTTAATTGAAAATGCAACTACTTGTACACTTTCATGAAACTTATTTATTGAAAAAAGGCGAGGCTAAGGTTGAAAATGAAATTCTAAAAACAATAATTTTCTAAAAATAAAAAAATAACATTATTTTAATTGTATTTGTGTAGTAACAAAAGACCCAGTTAAAGTCACTTTGGCGTAAAAATTAACTTAAATATAAAAGTGTAACCCGTTGATACATCCCACACAAACAAAGCTCGCTTGGTGACGCAATACTTGGAAATGCCACTTCGAGTTTGAATCGCATCAATGCTTCATGAATAATGCATCGCCGAAATTTTTACTATGCATAGATACTTCTTTCCAGTCACCTGACTGAATTGAAGGCTACAGCTGACCAGATAACCCTAAAGGGAAATTTCTCAAGCAGAGCTACCTTATGCCACTGTCAATTTTGAAAGTGTTCTGGAGAACTTATTCTGAGCAGATTTCTTTAATCAATTTTTTTTTAACACAACAAAACGTCTAACGTTTGTATACATTAAACAGAAACTAAATATGCTACATTGCTGTAAATATAAACACGTTCGGACATCTATACCAACACAATAAAACAAAAAATTGAAAGTCAAGTGTACGTTGCCGTGAAATTTGTAAAGTCACCTTACACTTTGAACACACAACGTTCATTTAACAATCTCTATTTTACATCGCTAATATTATTTTATTTAGTTTATAATAAAAATTAGATTACAAAACAACGTACAAGTACATTTTGCTCAATTTTATGAACATTTCCTTCATTCTGTTAGGTTTCTAAAAATTGACTTACTTTTAATGTGTGTGTGTGTGTGTGTGTGTGCGCGTGTGCGTGCGTGCGTGTGCGAGCGTCCATGCATGCGTACGTGGGCGCTCGTGCTGTTGTGTATGTGTAGTGATGAGGGCGATGATAACAGTGATAAAAATAACAATATTGAATCGTTTTTAAATCATACAAAATAATAAAAACTATACAATAGAATAAATATTAAAATAATAACAGTTATAATAAGAACAATAATAATATAACTGCTACTAATAATAACAACAGCAATATAATAATAAAAATAATATCACAATAATATTATTAAAATTAAGAATAAAATGAAAATAATGTTAATAACAACAACAATACTGAGATGAAGAAGGAGAAGAAGTAATTTATCTGAGTGAAAATACAACTTAAAATTACAAACTTTGAATAGGAAAAATGCTAAAGAAGATTAAGGGAAAAGGCATAAATAAGAAGTGAGCTACAGCGGAATATATTTTTTTGTAACCGATGGAGGTGAACCGCTTACAGAAATTTCTTTTTCAATTACATCCAACTTGAGGTATTTTCAATAAGACCGTTACATTATTGTTG
This sequence comes from Prosapia bicincta, assembly GCA_036971475.1. Lineage (NCBI taxonomy): Eukaryota > Metazoa > Arthropoda > Insecta > Hemiptera > Cercopidae > Prosapia > Prosapia bicincta. The sequence continues at coordinate 87,793,617 of JBAIZL010000003.1, read as the reverse complement.
GAAACTTTAAATCGAGAAAGTGAAAGTGACATTCCTGTGAGAATTCATTGGAAAACTTCAGCTTATTGAATAAAACGGATAACAATTTTAATTGGACGCCTGTTTTAACGGAAACTCTCATTCGTTGAACTAGCATCTACGTTATTATAAAAATATCTTGGTTCTTGGTGGTAAATGAAATTAACAAAAAAACTCTTTAACAGATTTATAATTTTGTACAATTAGGATCATGACGATTTATAAAAGTTGTAAAATTTGAAAAAAACTTTCGATTATTTCTAAATCATTACTTTACATATTGACTGCAATCTCGAAACCTCTTCAGGAGATTTAAATGTATTTGTTATATTATAAAAGTGTACATAAACTGTTTATCTTCGTTCGTGTACACAAGTAATAATTAAAGGTAAAATTATTATTATTAAAATAATACGTACAAAGCTATAATACAAACAAATAAAACCTCTTAAGCACAAAACGTTTTATTAAAATCCTAATATATGTTTCGAGTGTAAAGCAATCATCTTCACAGGAAATTGTTACAACTATAGAGTTATTGTTGTGATAATTTCCTCTGAAGACGATTGCTTTACAATCAAAATGTTCAATAGGATTTTCAAAAAAAACGCTTTTATGGTGAAAATATTTTATTTATTTAAAATGAAAGATTACGCCACATTTGCTAATTATGCATAAATTTACATTATAAATAGACACACAGTATGTATGTGATGTTGTAGTATAAATAGATAAACACACACACACACACACACACACAAACACACACACACACACACACACACACACACACACACACAAACACACACACACACACACACAAACACACACACACACACACACACACACACACACACAAACACACACACACACACACACACACAAACACACACACACACACACACACACACACACACACACACACACACACACACACACACACACACACACACACACACAAACACACACACACACACACACACACACACACAAACACACACATACACACCCACACACACATACACACACACACACACACACACATACACACACACACACACACACACACACACACACACACACACAAACACACACACACATACACATACACCCAATGTCTAATAGCTAGCGCAGGATAGACATCACCCAATGTTAAGCTGTGGAAAAGTGTAACTTCTAATAGCTAGCGCAGGATAGACATCACCCAATGTTAAGCTGTGGAAAAGTGTAACTTCTAATAGCTAGCGCAGGATAGACATCACCCAATGTTAAGCTGTGGAAAAGTGTAACTTCTAATAACTAGCGCAGGAAAGACATCACCCAATGTTAAGCTGTGGAAAAGTGTAACTTCTAATAGCTAGCGCAGGATAGACATCACCCAATGTTAAGCTGTGGAAAAGTGTAACTTCTAATAGCTAGCGCAGGATAGACGTCACCCAATGTTAAGCTGTGGAAAAGTGTAACTTCTAATAGCTAGCGCAGGATAGACATCACCCAATGTTAAGCTGTGGAAAAGTGTAACTTCTAATAGCTAGCGCAGGATAGACACTACCCAATGTTAAGCTGTGGAAAAGTGTAACTTCTAATAGCTAGCGCAGGATAGACATTACCCAATGTTAAGCTGTGGAAAAGTGTAACTTCTAATAGCTAGCGCAGGATAGACATCTCCCAATGTTAAGCTGTGGAAAAGTGTAACTTCTAATAGCTAGCGCAGGATAGACATCACCCAATGTTAAGCTGTGGAAAAGTGTAACTTCTAATAGCTAGCGCAGGATAGACATCACCCAATGTTAAGCTGTGGAAAAGTGTATTTTCTAATACACAATATCAAGAGCACAGTGGTACAATATATTACAATAAAAATATTGAAAAGAACCCCAATACCACAAAAATAATCAAAAATAACAAATAAGACAAGTTACTTAAGATTAAACCCTTATGTACATTTCGATGACCATGTCATCATCATCAGAGGGTCTTGTTACAAAACACAATCTAGCACACAAGAAGTTACAAACTAGAATGATCATTCTAGTTTGTAACTTCTTGTGTGCTAGATTGTGTTTTGTAACAAGACCCTCTGATGATGATGACATGGTCATCGAAATGTACATAAGGGTTTAATCTTAAGTAACTTGTCTTATTTGTTATTTTTGATTATTTTTGTGGTATTGGGGTTCTTTTCAATATTTTTATTGTAATGTATTTTCTAATATTTAAATTTAGATTTTTTGTTTGAAACAAAAGTGCAGAGTCCTTGCAGCTGGAACTACTAAATCAACTTTGTGATCGGCGAAATGAAATTCTCCGGTGACGCTAATTCCCTTCTGCGCCAGTACTTCCGGAGTATATTTGTTCCTTTAGATTTGGTACCTTCAGATTTAATTCGACTTCTAAAAACGTATTATTATATATATATTAAATCTACTTGTTTTAAGCCATAACAATTGTATTCAGACCTATAATGGTTCTACACATCTGCAATTTATGTTTGTAGCTCTTTATTTATTACTAGTATCGACCTATTTCGCTTTATTTCATTACTGTCGATCTGTATCGCGTCTAAATTTACTCCCATGTTGTTACTGCTACTCATTCTATTTCTAAAGTTCTATATTTATCCTCATTAGAAAATAGTTATTTTAAAATAAAAATATAATAGCGTTTGAGTTTTAAAATTGTCTCTAATCCTATTTTTCATAAATCAATGTTGTCAAAAATTATAATTAAATGCAATAAATTTTGTTCATTTAAAAGAAATTCACAAAATCTGTACTCATATTCTAACTGAATAGGCTAGAGACGCTCTAGCCAATGAACGTTCATTAGATGTGGGGCAAACAAATTGTAATTGTAGGTTTTAAAGTCGTCATTGATTTGGAAAATGTATATCTTGTGATGGAGAATATCCTCAGGAAATGTCGCAAACTCCGACAGTAAAAAAATAAACAAATCCCAAAACAATCTTATTTGTACAACACACAAAAACTTATAAGCTTATTGCTTTACATAAGACTCACCAAATTGCTATAAAGGTTAAACTCGATTTGTATTTTTTTTAAACTTATTTTAAACGTGTATTATTCAAGAAGATGGGATTTGTAAGTAAATATTGTAATAGGTAAAGCAAAGAGAGTCTTTTTGGAAAATGTATAGCCCCCTAATTATAAAAAAACATCCATTAGTTATTACTTGTGGCTCTCTTCCAACTTTGTGATTGAGTCATGACTTAATAATGATTGAAACTGTTTTGGAAATTTTTAATTGGAAGATGCCACCATATTCAAGTGCATATATCTTGCGCCTGGGTATGACTTTATGTTTGGACGAGAGTAAAATCATCTCATACTCGAAGCGATGCACTTCTCATTATAGCTCAAGTTAAATGATAAGATATCATTTCAATCATCAACAGCTGATTTTATACTATAGGTTATATTGTAGAACAGATGTTTTAACACGAAGGTTATGTTTCTTTACTTATTGGTCATTATTAAATTTTATTACTAAATATTTTAATCAGTTGATAAAAATTGTATATTATGTATTAATATTTCGCTAAATCTTACTTCAGTTAATTCGATACAATGAAAATGTGTTGTATATTTTATTTCAATATTTGAAATGAAAACTTCCTTAGACGGGTCTGACACTTTTTAAGAACCTACTTCAATTTAAATTGTTAAATTAAAATTTTATCCAGGTATTTTTTCTCAACATCTAAAAAGATTTTCAATTAAGTACAGTCTTTTTTTTATTAACTAGATTAAATAGTTTCTGGTAAACCTTCTATTAACCACAACCTTCTAATGAAGTCTTCAGTTCTCTCTGTCAGTCCTACCAACTAATATTCCATAATGAGAAATAACCAAAGAAATATTAAGATTTTTGTTCCACTCATTAAGAGCGTTTTGTTTCCGTCCCACTGACATATCTAGATTTTCAGAGCAAAAACATTTTCCCTGCAAACTCCTTGATTTACTTATTCATAATTTAATCGCTTACGTTGCACTTTATCTTTGCTTTCAGTAATAAAATCTAAACTTTAATCAGAAGTTTTTAAATATATTCAACTCCGGAGGCAAATGAAATTCACAATACCCCTCGAAAGTTTTCATTACTTTTGAAACTCTTGAAAAACTTTAAAGAATTGAACTGACTTTCTTGAACTTCGATTAACTCCTTCTTTTACTAGTAAATTTTGTCCTTTCAGCCTTTTTTTCAACTAAACTTATTCTAGTGACCATTTATTTAAAAACAAACTGTCTTGTAATAAAAAGAGTCTGACGTCTTTTGTAGTAATATAATAATGCAGGAAATTAACGAACAAGACAGGAACACATGAAAAAATTATTTGATTCGATGGTGATGACGGTGATATAATTGGAAACGTGTAACAGGTCCTGCTTGTAACATATCTTTGTCCAAATGAATCTCTACAGGGAGTTAAATTTACGAGGTTCTGAAGAACATGGACCATGTTGTGGAAGACTTCACACATATCTCTGCAGAGGTGAAAGGAAGTAACCCTTAAAGATGCCTTAATAGTTTTTAGAGCTAACTACTCACTGGTAAAATGCCATATTTTAATCAATAAGAAATCATTTTTTAAATCTAATTGCAAACACTCTATTTTAAGCTCTTGGAAATACTGGTTTTATTTATGAGTACTGTCATGGAGCCAGTATGAAATATTATCGTCTATGAAGGATTGGAAACGGCCAGATGTAGAAGAATAAAATTCCTGCTAGAGGATATAGAGGGCAGTGCAACTGGAGCAGACATACTCTGTAAGGAAGTAGTAAGGATGTTGGAACCCGTTGCACCTTCTGGTAAGAAGAAGGACAAGGAAGGGTAGAAATAATAAGGTAGGCCCCCTAGAAATAATAAGGAAAGAACAGAACGATCCCCTGTAAGTGGGAATAAGATAGTCATTGCGTTGGCAGTGTGGCTTACTTAAAGCAGACCTAGGAGAACTGAGGTGAAGAGAGGGTGCCTGCCTGGTTCTCCGTAAACGAACATTAGCATATAAGATTAGAAACATCTTTGGGTATCTAGTGAATTGGAAAAATTTAATTCTATAGCAATCTACGAAACTATATTCTAGAAGTTATTATACAAATCGTAGATATATGAAGATTGATTGTTAAATCTAAGAACTTTAACAGATATGAAATAAATGTTTCTGGACTACCTTTAAAAATCCAATGTTGGCATTTATGGCGTTGTAAGTTAAACTAACTAGCAGCAAAATGTTCTCTAGATGTATTTTTCAAAAGCAACTAAATAATTTGACTGATGCTTGTTGCACGTAAACTATAGGGGTTTCTATAACTAAATCATTTGTTAAGAACTTTAAAACCTTTAGTTAAATTAAACGTGGAATTAAGCATTGTTGGCAGCGAACTTTCGTAAAATAGACCGTCAAACTTTCAGTAAGTACAATGCCAATCTAACGCTGACTGTTGCTGAACTTTGCCTGAGTATATTATTCAAAGCAGAAACTCAGTTTCGTGTACAAGATAAACTGTAGTATGAACAAAATGGAGGTTGTCATTGTAGAATAACATTTGCAAGTTCTGTTTTACCTTTCAATCTGTATCCAACAGAAATATCTTATGAAGTTATGTATGCATTTGTTTCAATACATCCAATAGCCTAGCGGTAAATCTAGTACTTTACAAACTTTAATGGCAAAATCATTTTTTCTTTATAAAACACTGATGAAACTTGTAGCAAAACCTAACGTTTACCAATATACACGCAGATTGTCTAAATTTTATTTTTAATATTTTTGATAGAGCTAATAAAGGAGTATAATGAAACATTTGTATAAGGTCTTGCGCATAGAGTAAGTCTATACTCTATACATTAATACGTACATTAATCTAGGTAAAGAAAATATCTCTCGTTTGCGGCAGTTTTTTCGATGTCCGTTAGAAACCTTGTCAGGTTCAATAATTTATTTACAACAGCTCAGAAAAGTGATTCTGGTGCTCTTTCTAAGCGTCTATTTAAATATTTTACCTTCGACGTATTCCTGGCCCTTATTACCCGCCATTAACCACTTGTAGGGGTTTTACTTTTTATGAGCCTCCTTTACCTCACTAAATTACTGTAATTTGTCAATGAACTCAATCTATTTTCTTATTTCTGTGGCTTTATGTTCGAAATCAGTTTCATTTCCTTGTTCGACAATCCGATTTTATTATTTTCATAAATATTTCTAAAAAATACATTATAAACGAGTTAAAAATGATTGTTTCATTGAAAACCATAACGTAAAAAAACATTTAAAATTAGTACTCAAACACAAATGGAATTGTTTAGAGTCCATGATACCATATCAAACAAAGCATTATTCAATTTCTTTTATTAGTTCACACTGTATATATATATATATATATATATATATATATAGATCCTATTAAAATTTTCAATATAATCACAATAAATGTCTAAATAGAAAGCTAATTTTCTTGCAATTTTTCATTTCCCTCTTAATATAGTTGTGTTGGATTATTATTTTCGTTTTGTTGCTATTGATTTCCTTCCTCT
>JBAIZL010000003.1:87754541-87784541 GCA_036971475.1 Prosapia bicincta | reverse complement strand
TACTTAAAGTTTCGAATTTATATTTTAAAAATTAGTGATCAAAGAATAAAGTTTTATAATTTTAGAAATATGTTTAGTTTTTTTGAAAACTTTAGACTCTACGTTTGCGTTTACTAAGGGGTGATTTCTAATCAAAGAAAACACTTTAACGTTGGCCCCTAACGACAATAAACAGCCCCAAGCTTCACCGGACAGGTTTCCGGACGTAAACTCTATTTAACTCCAGTTTACCTAAACTTCCGGGCAATCTTAGGCGTGGACGAGTTAACCCTTTTGTAATAAATGGGTTACAAGCCTATAGGTTACGCCTTGTCCAGCGGGACCCTGGGCAACAAGGATTTCAAAGTTTATTGAATGCCCATTGTAGTAAACTTCTGCTACCCTGGGATTAGTGCAACTTTGGTTTTGACGCATACAGGCACACTTTAAGTCTTAACGTACATTATTCACTTAATAATTCTTTTAAATCTTCATAGATGTCTGAAGCCTAATGTAAAGTCATAGCGAACCTTTAGTTGAAAATATTAATTTTTAAAACTTTTGTATAACATCTGTGATGATTTTCGTGTGTATATTTCTTCATTATGAGGCTAAAATGCTGACTTTGAAATAATATTAAGAAGGTAAAATGGTAAAAAAAATGACGTCAGTGGGAGAGGCCGACAGAAGAATGTGTATACTTCATTTGCAGAATGTAGTTAGTAGAGATTTAATAGAATCTATTAAAGCAGAAGTATTAAGAGAATGTATTTAATAGAAAACATTTATTAGATATTGAAAACACTACTGATTAAAAATTTTATTCAACAAATTTAATGGAAACCTGTTCTTAATAAGTCTGAAATGCGCTTAGAAAGTTAAAAAATTGAGTTACAAAATTTGACAAATTGAGCTATTTGTTGGAGGTCTAATTGAAATATAAAAACCATATTTATTAAATGATTAAATTATTGAATAATAATAATGTACAATAAATAAAGCAAGATAAACTACGTGTTAAAAGAGCTGTTCTACAACATAACCTATAACACATGATCAGCTGTTGTATGAAATCATATGTTATCACTTACACTGACATATGTTATCTTATGTTAAAACTAAAACAGTTGAATACATATGTACAACTATAGAGATGTGTTAAGGCATGGCGATTTGAGCGTGAAGTAAACTCGAAAAAGTTTTCTATGAACAAGAGGAAAATAAAAATAAAGAGATTTAATAATTTTGTTCAAGAGCTCCAACAAATATTCACTTCAAAAAAATTTTTATCTAGAGTTTTCAAAACCCAAATGAATCATTTAATTGTAGCTTTACCGTGGTTAGCCAATATTTCGACTACTGTCCACGAAGAATGTAAAGGATGATAAAGGATTAAGGTGGAAAGATAAAACCCCTTGGTAAAGGTTGTGGGGTATCATGACATGACATGTGCAGGGTCACGAACCTACTCTCTATTAAGGTCTATAAGTTTTCCTTGTTTTTGCTTGTTATAAGGAAAAAGATTACTAACTGTAGATGGAATTACATGTGTCTGAGGAAATGCCATTATGATACCCTGGGATTAGGTAGAGAAGAAAATCGTGGCTGTACACGTACAGATCCCTGTCGGGAGTATTGGGGTTGTAAAGAAATAATCTACAATAACAAACCTTTAGAAGATTCAGACTTTTTAGTTGAACAGGTTTTATATAAATGGTTTTAAATTTATAGGTTATGGTTGGAAGTTAACTTATATAACTATGCGATGCTTTGAATTGTTTGTATTATAAAAATTTGTCAATCCGTTACGAACTCTTGTAACGGTTGATGGGAGAACATAATGGTCCCCTGGTAAAAGGGATGAAGGAAAATTATGGTATAGCGGGAAGGAAAGAAATGTTCCTGTTCAGGAATGAGTGATCTCAAACAATGAAGAAAAAGGTAAACAACGCAAAGCAACCAACTAAGTTTAATAATTAAATTTCTTTCTTATTAAAAGCATGTTTAAAATATTCGCAAAGAACCAATAATCGTTCTTCTAATAGCATAGGTAGCTTAGAGTAAGATTAGAATAAGATTTTTGGGGTTAAATAATTCTCGATATATTCGTAATTTACTTGCAAACTAAACAGTATGACGGTGGTATATTTAATGCTGTAACTCGAGGAATGGAGTAAGTTTAGGGAATGCCTGTCATCCTTTGTAGAGAGCGCGCATGAACGGATTCGAGCAACAAAGGTTGCTGTCGCTTACATCAAGTCAGTCAAAGGGCTCCATTGTTCTATCTCTTAAGTTCACATAGAATATTTTACAGTGAAAATACAACTTGTGAAACACACAAAATACAGTTGTTCTTTGAAACATTGAGATATCGAAATTTTACAAATATACTGTAAGATACACCTAAAACACAAGTCATTAATACCGTTAGATATGTTTTGATAACTAAGTTTTCATTATCAGTGACGAGTAACGCTGTATGTTAGTAATTTTTGGTATCATTTTATTCATGTGTTTATTCGTCATAGTTTATCTTTTGTATGATTTCTTGTGGCATCCAAATTTGTGTACGAGTATAAAGTTTTCAGCTTTTTTAATTCTATTTGATTACGTTTATACAATTTTATATGTTACGATAACTCTTTAGTTTCACCATTCACCCCATATCTTAAAAGAGAGAGAGAGAAAGAGAGAGTGAGTGAGTGAGAGAGAGAGAGAGAGAGAGAGAGAGAGAGAAAGAATGCAACTTGAATGTAAGCGTGGTAAAAAATTAAAACTAATGTATACAAATAAACTAACAGTAAACGGTATTGGTAAGATACACGCCTAAGGTCAAACTCGCATTAGGGGTGTCTTACTTAGTATTAAGGGAGAATTTTATTCGCTATCAGAAATCAAAATCGCAAAATAAAAATTGTTTATTAGCAACTTGAACTTCCGAAGCAAATGTAAATGTTAAAAAAATAATCTTTTACTGCTACAAATGCCCGTCTGACAATGATTGATCGTTTCTTATTTCAGCCTCGGCGAGGGTAAACCGACTCCCAAGAGTGAGAAGTGAGGCCAGATAGAAATTGATTCTTACCCCATCTCTAGAGCATGCGTTCAGAATGACAACGTCTTCCATCCAAATGTAAGAAAAATATCTTGTGAGTGGTTTATGACGTTAAAACATAATGTAAACATAGATTAAGATAACTTACCTATATCTGGCAACGATTGTATATATATGAAGAGAATAACTATACTTCACTAGAAGGAAGAAAGAGTTGTCGAAATATATAGTAGGGACAATATACATACAGTACATGGTTAATAAGTTTTTAAGACGTAATTGGAGATATAAAAGGTTATAGGTGAATGTTTCTAAATGTTCGTGCATGATTTGGTTACATATCTCAAGTATAATAAAAACAAGAAATATTTCATTTAAAGAAATAAAAAAACACAAATAATGGAAAACATATCGACGTTTTAAAAAAATTCAACAACATACCGTTGACAAAAACGACAGTCGAAATTGAGGAGACACTTCAACAAATATATAAAGGATTACGACTATAACAGAATGAAGTTGTATGTGTTAACGATAAAGGAAATAAGCGTAAGAAAATAAATTAATGAACTCGTACGAAATAAAAAACAGCAACAATGACGTAATCCACAAAAGACGCAAACGAAGATGTCATTGAAGATGACGATAATACGACATCTGAATATTGAAAGATAACCATAAAGGTTATTAAGTAGTTGAAAAAAATAAAAGAAATATAACAAGGAATTTTAAAAGACAATGACGACAAAAAAGATTTCAGTGATGAGATGATTATAGTTTTATCCAACTGAATTTGTTTATTGGCAATTTCCAATCCTAATGTAAATTTTACTATCCTTGTAAAATTTATCCCTAATAAATATTGCAATTTTTAAATGCAACGAACTTTATAGACCCTACCAATAAAAAGCTGAGATTTCCAAAGTTTTGGTATTTTGTATAATATATTAATTTAAGACCAGTTAATGTATTATCCTACAATATCTGTATGTCCTGGAATATATTAAAGTCACTGAGAACCATAAGGTAACTTGTCACAACTGGGAAATGAATTTTCTTATTTATGTAGTTTTATTTATTTTAAATACATATTATTCTTATAAAACTTTATAAATCTAGATTATCAAAAAAATACGAATTACTATTGATTAAAAAAAAACTTGAGTGCTTATACATAAGATTTCCAAATTTCTAAAAGTAAAAAATCACAGTTCTAATTTGTTTTTATAATTATAAAAAATATAAGCAATGTATGTTTTTACAAATATTCTTTAGGCTTAGCTTGCAAGATTATGTTAAAAAAAAAAAACATACATAAAACTTACAAATTAATAATTTATTTACTCATACGCATTTCAGTGACAAAGTCATCATCATCATTGAATGTTACTACTACAAACTCTAACCTACAACTAAAGTTGTAAATTTTGAGTTGTTACTTAAAGTTTGTAGTAGTAACACTTACTGATGATGACGACCTTGTCACTGAAATGCGTATGAGTAAATAAATGACAAATTTGTGAGTTTTGTGTTTGTTTTTAGTTGTTTTTAATATATGTTTTGTAACGAGCATTAATTCAATTTATAAGACAGGATTGAATATATACGTGCACGTGATAAGTACACGATGTTATTATGGTTGATATTAATTGAAATTATTGATATTTATAATACAATCGCGCTTTGCTTACGATACTACTCACCCTTTCCATGTCTCTTTATTAACCTTAAATGCAATCTCTCGGTGGCTTGCATAGATTATAGTTCTACCTTAGGTAATGATTGTATATACTTGAGTTTCTTCCACGTTTCATCATGTATATATCGTAGTAAATATATTCTATAACCCTGGCGGGAAATATTGACTTTAAACATACTGTTTGTTTTAAAAAGCACAAAAGCTAAACAATTATCCAATTATTTTTATTTCGTTTTTCCCCATGAAAAGAAACATTTATTTTTGACGATGTATAAAAAAGTAACCAATATTAAAAATAAATAACTGATATTCCAATGAATATACACCCACTTGTTACTTCAATATGTATCTGTGAACTAACAATGTATTTCCGGTAACAGGTAGGGGCGGAGTTCAGCCCCACACTACAGCGGAAACTTTTACGCGAGACATAAACAAGAGGGTGGCTGATTTTGTGTTGATTTGCAACTCTTACGGAATATAAATAACCTGTCAAACGCTTAGGAAACCACCCTTCTTGTATCCGCCCCACGTACGTATATTACTTGATATTGTACTTCCGAGATAAGGAAGGGGTTGATTTTCTGTTTCTTTTACAACGGTTTGGTTGTAGCTGTATTTAGAGTGAGTGTAATTTTATTTTTACTCAACACTTTCTTCCCTTCTCGGATTGTTTCCTGTTGCATGTAAAGTGTTATTTTGTTGGATAAATTTATTTTTAAAGGTAGTAATTTTAAACAGTTTATAACTTTCATTAACCCTACAAAATGTGTTTGGAAATAAGGTTAAAGTTTGTATGCGAGTGTGCTTTGTTTGTGAACAGAGTGTGTATTCCGTCGAATGTGATTCCATTTATAAAATTATTTCTTGTATTAGATTGAAAATGTTTTATTTATTTCAAAAATAAAGTTAGTCATCTGTGTGCTACGTCTTGTTGATATGCAAAGGAAATGAAGCCGTTAAGCTGAGTCTCGGAAACAGCTGTTGCAACCCACTTTGCATATCTCGGCTAACTTGTGACGCCCAACAAAGGGCATGGATAGTAGGCATTCTAAGGCATGGATAGTAGTAAGTTGTAAATAATACACAAATATCCAAGAATGGAAGCGATTTTTCGATCAGGTTAAGAATCATCATGGAAAAACGAGTCAAGAAACAAAATCAGAAACTATTACTAAAACGTTTATACAAAGACAAAAATATTTTACCAACATGCAAGAATAAAATTACAAAGAAGTCTGTTATTTATTTAACAGAAAATTGTTGGTTAGTATTATATTAGGGGGAGGGTATTATAAGCGACCACCCAGTACTTCTATCATCGCCCACAAAGGTTAGGAATGATTTTGAATGTAGGTAGGAATAGAATAAGGACAAGGAACCCTCTGGTAGAAGATGTTCTGGAATCAAGTGGACAGGGTAGCGTATTGAGAACAGACCCAACCTCCATAAAAACCCATTACACGCCCTTTGTATGAGAGGAAAACCAAAAGTAAATGTAGTTGGTAAGCAATTACATTCATCTACATTTTCAATAAAAAAAGTATATTTTTGACAGATTGGTTAGTCAAGATTTAAACAAATAGATAAGAAGCCTTTAGGTATAAGCCAACTTTAGATGCGAGCACATACTTCCCATGATAAGCCTAGTTGCAGACTAAATCTTGCATCGACCAATGACCAATGTTTAAACCTTAAAACCCTCGTAGTAGTCGGCTGCCCAAAGCAAGGCACAATCGCTTAGACTCTTTTTAGTTCCATATGGCTGAGACGGGGTTCAACATTTTGTTGCTAAATTGCCTACATGGCGCCGTGTCTTGTCAGTTAGTCTGAAATGTCAGCATGTTTGATCAACGTTACCACTCTATTATATAAATATTAATAATATCTGTAGAGATAATGTGTTTACTTCAAATAAGTTAAAGATATCTTCATATACTAATAAAATAATTATAAATATATATTTATTATTTATATAAATAAATTTAAATATATACCATATACAAAAACATAAAAAGGCATTTTTTAAAATAATATTAAGTGTATATTTCAACGTCTTAGTATAACCTATAATTAAATATTTTTTTTTACAAAAAATAAAGTAAGACCCGTCTGTCACTGAGGGCATTTATTTAAATAAATTTAATTAACATAGCAACAGTTTACTGAACCTGGGTGTTGTTGAATTAATATTTATATTAGGGCAAAATTTCTTGTCGAAGTGACGAATTATTAATACAATCAAATTGGCATCTATTGTTTTGTCTGTTTCGAGACTAAATTAATTAAAACTCAAATAGAATTTCCAAATCGAAATAACATGTTAAATTAGAGGGAAAATTTTCTTCCTATCTTTTAAGAGTTTTACAATTAAGTTGATTCATTTTAAATAAATTAGAGATTCAAGTGAAAGAATCGGTTACAATAAATATACACGTTCTTTAGTTTTGGCCTGCTTAGGCATATAAATAACTTGTTACATGCTTGGTGCTAAATCTGTGACGTCACGGACAATGAAAGAAACCAAGACTAATTCGAATACATTACAACTACTTTCCGAGGGACTGTTTGCAGTACACAACATCGGAATTACATGAATAATGCATGTCCCCGAAGTAACACGAGTGGACAAATAGGGCGCTTAGTAACTCTAAATATTTAACTTTGTAAAGTAAAACGTTTTTAAAGAAGCCAGTCATTTCTGTACTTATCGAAAAACGCTTAAATTCTTCAACAATGGTATTTGGATATAATAAATTAATGCACATGTAATTAAATGTATTTAAACAATTTTTTCAATAATACATTTAGTTTGTATAATTCTATTACATTTCTGTGTAGTTTAAACTGTAAAAACTACAAATCCGCGGTAAGCTAAGAAATGTCCCTAATGAGTTTCCCTTAAAAGTGAGTTTTTAACTCTTTAAATATTATGGTTTTATGAGTTTACGAATCAAACCGTGCCTCCCTGTGTTTAATCTCCCTCAATGTGTTTTGTTAGACATCGATGCTTTTATTATACCCAAAGGAACGTTTAGAAGCAATGATAATAAGCTGTTCCTTTATAAGACACATTATGCATAAACGCAAGTAGATAGCGTGTGTCTATATTGCCTAACTCGCCCCTGAAGATATAAACCCTATACATTATGTATGAACGTGAGACGCCTTAAAATAAAACATATTTTGACAAATCTTGTTATTATACGAGATACTTTATTAGTATACGGTAAACGCTTGTTTCAGTAGCTGAATAATTTTGGCTGACGTAAAAGGTATAAAACAGTTTAGTTGTGTTTATACGCTGTTTCACGTTACATGTATTCGTTCGTTCTCTTTTTTTAAAGTCAAAACGTTTATAGTGATAGCTACAATAACTTATTGGATTGACATAAACATACAATTTTGCGTCGGTATAATTTCCGTCAGAATAAAAGTGTCAGCATACATTTCACCAGGTCGCTATGAGTCACCTCAAAGTGAATTAAGTGATAACTTATGATTTCGTACGTCAGCTGATTTTTTATAATGTTGTAAAACAGCAGTTTGTACTCGTAGGTTATGTTACATTATTTATAGAGCATCGTCAAGGTAAAAGGTTATTAATAAATAGTTTTGGTCAGTTAATAAATATATTAATTTATTTAAATTTCAATAAATCTCAATACAAATAATTGAATATAACGATATTAATAAATTACAATTCTATAATTTCATTTCGTTTGTTGAAAACTTTGTAATACCATTAGCACTAATTTGTGTTTGTAGTTCAAATTTTTGTGGTAAATGTAGACAAAACTGTATCATCGTTTCTTATGTTATAAGAAATATTAGGTAATCTACCGTTATCCAAAACTAATTGTTTCTCTCAATTCAAAATTTCTGTACATTGGCTACAAAAGTTTTAACTTCTGTCGGCCCTCCTCCGAGTGCCAGAATCTAATTTTTTGATTTTCCAAAACAACATGCTTTCTTGATAAAGATGTAATGCAAATTTCAACTATGGGAGAGCTTTTGAAAATAAAACAACAGTACAAAAAAGAA
The DNA here is from genome assembly GCA_036971475.1 of Prosapia bicincta. NCBI lineage: Eukaryota > Metazoa > Arthropoda > Insecta > Hemiptera > Cercopidae > Prosapia > Prosapia bicincta. The sequence goes on along the minus strand of JBAIZL010000003.1, from coordinate 87,775,764 downwards.
TCCTTCATTCTCAACTCAGAACATACAACTCAACGCAACATACAGAAATATGAGTAACTCATTCTGAGATATACGTAACCCATTCTTAGGTATGCGTAACTCATTCAGAAATATTTGTATTCATTTAGACATATTTGCAACTCATTCATTCAGAAATATGAGTAATCTATTCAAAAAATTTGTACTCATTCAGACATATTGATAACCCATCCAGAAATATGAGTAACCTATTCAATAATATTTGAACCCTTTCAAAAAATATATGTTGAATTGATGAAAAGTATTAAGTAAAATTTTATAAATATTCTTCTTTATATAATATATGTTTATTGATAAACAAATATATATATATATATATATATATATATATATATATAAATTATGTATAATATACAGTATATTATTATATGTAAAGAAGTATTTAAGTTTCCAATATTTTATTACATTTGAAGCCATTGTTACATTTATCTAGGAAAATAACAAAGAGGCACAGTTACTTAAAACTCCCTGCAGCTCCAGGCTTCAAATAATAAGCGGTTTCTTGACGATCTATTCTTTTCCGTATTAAATTATATTAGTGAAAGTCGGTTTTATTGCGTTTGTTATTTGATTGGATATATTTCCTAAGCTGCCGGACATTCAGGCATAATATAATGCTATAAATTGCTTTTTTCCATTACAACTAATTGTTCGAAATATAGTTTATTACGTTTGGATCGGTATCAGTTCTGGAGTTTCTGTTTTTTCACTACTTTGTTGCAATTAGTCCTTTACGTCCTAATGCAAGACGATAAAATAAAATCATAAAAGGAACAATATTGAAACTGAAAAAGCACTGCAGAACCGTTTGAACAAAACACTTTAAATCTCTTCAATTTGTTAAGTGTAAATTTTGTATAAGCCAGTATTTACTCCATAATTGATTCGCCTTTATGACGTAACTAGATAGGACAAAGCCTTTAATGACGTAACTAGATAGGACAAAGCCTTTAATGACATAACCGTTTGACGTACTGAAGTGAAGGAGCAATAAAAAATTCCTTTCATGCCTGATATTGATTTACTGCTTGTGCTGTGTGGCAAGTTTACAAGTTTTGAACAAACTGATCCTAAGAGTGTAGCTGAGACAAAGATATTAGAATACCTAAAACACAAACTCTCTACTCTCCGTCCTTTAATAACAACTCGAAAATTTTAAGAAAACCTGGATAAATATTCACATATAACATATTATACACATACATACAAATTAATAATATTGAATATACATCACTATGAACAAGCACATAAGCATTGCCTCGTGTAGCGTAATCTTCTACCTTCCCTCATAATATTACTTCCATCCACGTGTCTGTCTTTCTTTGGACTTCACCTGTCTATGTTATTGATGACGTGGCTATCTACTTCCATCATCTTCGACTACCACCTCCACCCTCTTAGTTTCTGGCAGCCTCCTCCATTTATTTACCTTTATAAAGGTATCCACAGTCTACCTTTATAAAGACTCCACGATCTGCTTTTCTTGTGAACTTCCTTTTTACCTTTACCATCCTCCACCAACCCTAGTAACTGAATCAATCACCTGTCTCTATCAAGTGTCTCAAAAATCTGTCATTTTGGCAACCTCCATCATTTACTTTTCCGGCGACCTCTTAAATCCACCTTTCTACTGAGCTCACTTTCAGCCTCCGCCATTTTCACCATCTGCCTTAAATATTGTCACCTTTTTTATTTCGCGTGATTTTCGTCATTTACCTATCTAGTGATTTATAAAACCTGTTTTTACCATTTGGCTTAATAACTATCCGTCGTCTGTTTCCACTATTTTCAGCAACCTCCACTATTTGCCTTTCTGGTAACCACACCATGTGTCTCCATTATCTGCCTCCAACTTAATCACACTGTGCCTCTACCATCTACCTTTCCGGTGACATCCACTATCTGCTTTTCACCACAAATTATTTTTTTTGGTGACTACACCATTTTTCACAATGTCTTTCTTTTGACTACTACATGTACTTCGACTATCTGTTCTCACCATTCTCCACTATTTGTCTTTCTGGTAACCACACCATGTATCCATCATCTGAATCTACTTATTCACAACCCGTCTCTACCGTCTGCTTTTCGGTGACCCTCATTATCTACCTTTCTGTCGCCCTCTATCACTTACATTTTTGGTCTCCATCTGTCTCTAGTATATTATCCGCTTTCACAGTCTGTATGTTCGATGACCACACCATCTGTTTCCACTAACTGTCTTCACCATTCGCAACCAAACGCCTTTTCGGCAACCTCATCATCTTCACCCACCGTCATGGACGCTCCTTATTTGTTTTTTTACATTAATTTCTACTTTTCTTCCTTCTAATCTTCTTATCACTTCTATTTCTGCTATTATGATGATAACTACTCTTTTTATAAAATTATTCAGAACAGTGTATTGAGTAAAATGAAAAACAAATCGAATGCTGCAAAAAATCGCCGCCTCAACTTAAAGTGCGGCAGGAAATTAATTACATTATTATAAAAACATTTTCAATTGAAATAAATCTATTTCATTATACAAATACTTTTCCTTTATATTTTAAACTTGAAAAGTTTAGTGGAGTAGTGGTAACGATTGTATTTTTCTTGTATATTATTATTAACATCTTGTTAAAGTAAGAGGTATTAGACATCCATGAGGTAATTTATTGTTAAATATAATTATGCGTGAGTAGTGTTTGCATATCATACGGTATCAATTCGGATGCTAGGAGTAGAAAATATTACATAGTGCATTTAATTTTCATTAAACTCTTTTTAGTTTGTAAAATACTTCAAGTGAAAATATTTACACTTCCCGTCTGTCCCAGGGTTTACAATCCCGGAATATTGACTGAAATAAGATATAAAGTTACCTAGGTAAAGTTTCCCCAATATCGATGGAAAGGAAACGGAGCCCGTAAACTCATTTCGCCAAGTAAGGGGATGTCTTGGCGTTAAAGTTTCTTTACTTATTCAGTTCCAGTCAGATTGGTATGCAGCGGAATAACTTCAGAAACTCTGTGAACTTTAATCCAACGTAACTGAGACAACGTTGCTAAATATAAATGAATTTAGTTAGACAGAGGGAGTTTAGTGAAATAGGTTTAAATCAAACGTTATATAAAATACTAGCAATAAGAGCTTAAACCACTACAACAAGAGATAAAGCAGAAATAATAACAAGAAGTTTACAAAATTAAATCTAACTACACTCTCATCCAAGTTTCGACAAACATGCCATCCTCTTCAGAGGCTATAATAGCCTAACAATCACAACTCGTATTTTTATTGTAGCAATACGCTCCGATAAAGATGTAGTAATTGTGATGTTGGTTACTAATGTCTAGTTAGATGTAACTTGCTGTACCTGTCACTTTTTTATTATTTGAGTATTTCTTGTGGTTTATGCTATTACTTTTTAATATTAATGGAATTTTTTATTAAATTGAAATTTCATTACAAAAACCTATGAGTAATAAAACGAATCTGCAAACTGTAAGAACAAAACTTGAATGGAAAATTATTTAAAAACAATAATGTACCTAGGTAGATATTATGATGTAATTAAAAAATATTAACAATGATATCACATGCAAAATGCATTTATAAAAATTTATTGTATTTTGTCAATTTTAATAAAAATGCTTATTAAATTATTTATATATTTTGGAATAAAGTTGTCAGTTTAAATTTTATGTAGAGTCTAAATTAAATGCAATATTGAAAATAAATATTTGAAAGTTAGTTATGGAATGATTCACTTTTTTGAAGTGACTAAAAAAGAACTATATTATTTACTTATTTTGAATTTCGTATATTTTGTCTATTATCTATTAGCAAACTAAAAACAATATTACTCTTTATAATATAAATGTTTGAGATATTTTTCTTATATTATTTAGTATTTCAAATATCTATTTATAATAATATTTGTTAGTATTATATTTGTTTATATATGTATTTCCTCTATTATTATAAATTTATTTTCCTTCCCTTCATTCATGTTTTCCAGAGACCTAATTCCAACATAGATATTTAACATTGTTGAGTAGAGAGTTTAAAAACTGGAACAACACTAAAGTGAGTTTATATTAAAAATTGCAAAACAAAGTAATTAAAGGAATTTCCTTAAAGCTGGAGTGTTCTTAATATAACACCAATCAAAGTAAGTAAGCTCGAAATTGGAACAATCAGTGTTGTTTGCATACGTATTTACTGAGTTTAATTATTTTTAGATCTGTTATTTTAATTAGACTGATATCTGAATAAATGTTTTGGTGATGTAAATTTAGTGATTTTCTAATACAAATATTAAACAGCAACAACAATACTCACTCACAAACACACACACACACACAAAAACGTCAAAAACAATACACACACACACACACACCCCTACACACACACACACACACACACACACACACACACACACACACACACACACACTCACACACACACAACAACAACAACACACACACACACACACACACACACACACTCACACACAACAACAACAACACACACACACACACACACACACACACACACACACCTACACACACACACACACACACACACACACACACACACACACACACACACACACACACACACACACACACACACACACACACACACACAACAACAACAACAACACACACACACACACACACACACACACACACACACACACACACACACACACACACACACACACACACACACACACACACACACACACACACACACACACACACACCTACACACACACACACACACACACACACACACACACACACACACACACACACACACACACACTCACACACAACAACAACAACACACACACACACACACCTACACACACACACACACACACACACACCCCTACACACACACACACACACACACACACACACACACACACACACACACACACACACACACACTCACACACAACAACAACAACAACACACACACACACACACTCACACACAACAACAACAACACACACACACACACACCTACACACACACACACACACACACACACACACACACACACACACACACACACACACACACACACACACACACACACACACACACACACACACACACACACACACACACACACACACACACACACACACACACACACACACACACACACACACACACACACACACACACACACACACACACACACACACACACAACAACAACAACAACAACACACACACACACACACACACTCACACACACACACACACACACACACACACACACACACACACACACACACACAACAACAACAACAACACACACACACACACACACTCACACACAACAACAACAACACACACACACACACCTACACACACACACACACACACACACACACACACACACACACACACACACACACACACACTACACACACACACACACACACACACACACCACACACACACACACACACACACACACACACACACACACACACACACACACACACCTACACACACACACACACACACACACACACACACACACACACACACACACACACACACACACACACACACACACATACACACACACACACACACAACAACAACAACAACACACACACACACACACACACACACTCACACACACACACACACACACACACACACACACACACACACACACACAACAACAACAACAACACACACACACACACACCTACACACACACACACACACCTACACACACACACACACACACACACACACACACACACACACACACACACACACACACACACACACACACACACACACACACACACAACAACAACAACAACAACACACACACACACACACACACACACACACACACACACACTCACACACAACAACAACAACAACACACACACACACACACACACACACACACACACACACACACACACACACACACACACACACACACACACACACACACACCTACACACACACACACACACACACACACACACACACACACACACACCTACACACACACACACACACACACACACACACACACACACACACACACACACACACACACACACACACACACACACACACACACACACCTACACACACACACACACACACACACACACACACACACACACACACACACACACACACACACACACACACACACACACACACACACACACACACACACACACACACACACACACACACACACACACACACACACACACACACACACACACACACACACACACACACACACCCACACACACACACACACACACACACACACACACACACACACACACACACACACACACACACACACACACACACACACACACACACACACACACACACACACACACACACACACACACCTACACACACACACACACACACACACACACACACACACACACACACACACACACACACACACACAACAACAACAACAACACACACACACATTCAACAATAACAATTACAACAACACACACACACACACACACACACACACACACACACACACATACATGAATGGGTTACCCATATTCCTGATTAGTTTACGTATATTTCTGAATGGGTTACTCATATTTTTGAACAGGTTACTCATATTTCTGAATTAGTAATGCATATGTCTGAATGGGTTACGGATATTTATGAATGGTTTACTCAGGTTTCTAAAAGGATTAGGCATATTGCTTAAATGGGTGAAGCATATATGTGAATGTGTTATTCATATGTTTGAATAGATTACTTATATTTTTGTATGGGTTTCAAATATTCTAAATGGATAAAATAATTTCTAAATGTGTTACACATATATCAGATTGGTTAGGCATATATATATATATGAATTTGATACGTATAATTTTGAATGGGTTACGTATAGGGCTGAATTAATTATTCGTATTTTTCAATGGGTTTCAAATATTGTTAGATGGATAAAAACATTTATTTATGTGTTACGCATACTTCTGAATGGATTACACTTAGAAAAGAAGAATAAAACCCAATCATAGGTAAATTTATTAATCTACCTAACATAAATAGATAACAGTTATATTAGTAGAACTCAAGGAATATGAATGAAGTTATACATAAAAGTGTGTACGGCAGTAAAAATATTTAGTACGAACGCCCAACGGAGGAAAGAAAAAAAATGAAGAGATACAAAATGAAGAAGAAGGAATACAACATTAAACAAGGCTGAAACGAGATATGCCAATGATTGTTAAAATCGTACATAACCTTTCTCCTGTTTCACCAAACTTGCCGTCAGTTAATCAGAGACGAACGAGGTATAAATATCAACGAGTAAAGAGAAATACGAAACATATGAAACAATCAACAATTTATTTATGACAAGACGGAACGCCGCATTTAGCCAAAGGTCATCTTTGCTGTAAAGTATTTTACCTTGGCTTTTAACTCTTCTAGACCAATAAGCTTATCGCCAGTAAAACGGCGTCAGTTTTACGACGTCCCGAATCACGATTTACTACCCGAGACAGTAAGTAGCTCAAAGTAGCCTTTAAATTAAGGTAAAGCTTTCGCTGATATCCTGAAGAGTATAACATTACACAAGAATAACGTTAGAATCACTTGTGGTAGAGGAGAGGTTGTAATGGTGACGAAATGTGAGAGTGAATGTTAGACATTTAATATGCAATAGGAGTATGAGTCGCAACAAGAATCGGGTATTCGTTGTTTTACAATAAATATTTGAGTAAAACAAATTATTCACTCAGGACTTGTGTAATAGATTAAACTAGTTTTTTAAAAATTTACTTGGATACTCTTCAAGTTCAAAAACCTCTTTAGGACAATGTTTTAGTCATGGAATTGTCCTTATATGTCTTGTATAAAGTTTGATATTGTAAAAGCACATAAAAAGACTTTAATGCTACCAGGAATCAACCTCAATACTTTTAAGCTGGATCCAGTATAAGTAAGCTAGATACAGTAATGTGGTGTGATTTCACCCAGACCATTCATCAAACTTTAGTTACCAATACAAAAATTAGAAACGTCGAAATCTAGATCAATTACTGATGATTTTCAAATTAAACAACAAATTAAACAAGTAGCAAAGTATTTTAAGTGCATATGTCAACTTGCACGCATTAAGATGGAAATAAAATCATTGCGTGTCGGTGAAACCCGTCTGACATAAAAGTGAGATACCAAAACATGTGACGATGCGGAATGCTCCCCCCTCACGCAAAATGTATGTTTCAGATAATGCTTTTTTCATTACGCCTATATGACCGTAACGAGGGAAGGTTAGGTTTAATATTCAATAAACGCAGGTTAGAGGCGGATATTACAGGCACCTGTTACGTCATTACGGCGGCTATTTATCTTGAAAGCCTGCTCGCATCGGTCCTGCTAATCCTGCGTACATTCAATTAAAATAAAATCGTTAATTTAAAATAATGGAGTTATATATAGAAAACAGGGTGGGTTTTAGTGGAGGCAATGTTGTTATCACGATTACAGGTACCCAGGCAAAGTGTAATTTTCGATTTTATTGTGAAACGAGTTTTGAATATTAATTTTTTTGTTGTAAAGTTTAAAGGTTTTAATTAAACGCCTATAACAATAGTATAAAGCAATTATGTACAAACATATGTTTTGTAAACAAAACGATCTTCTTAGTTTACAATTTTTCATTCATTTAGACAAAGATAATTTTCTACAAGAAATATACCTTTAGCAATGTATTTGGTAAGTATTTTTCAAGTCCTACTATTAGGTCAACCCTCCTTATAAATATTTATATATATTTTGCTCAAACTTTTGATCATCAATGAGATACTTTTTATTAATTCATTGAAGTTTAAATATACCTTTTAAAACTTGTAGTGGATGACACTTGATGTTAATGCTACTTTTTCAAATAGTAAATCATTAACTAAATTTAATTAATTTCGTTTTCCATTTTGCCTTTTAATTTTGTGTTTCTATCATATGTATATACAATTTATATCTACTAGTTGAGGTTATTTCATAAAAATTAACTAAAATATAATTTATTTTTGTCCTACGCAGGAATTGACTTTAATTTCTTTTTTAATAGTAATTTCTTGATTAATCAAGTTTTAGATACGCGATAGGTAATCGTAAATGTTCTATATAAAATCAGTTTGATTTAAATTCATCGATTATTTGTGTTAAGGTAGTTTTCCTGAAAACTGAAAATGGAAATGGCCATTTTCAGCTTTATTCTATCTATTGTAATAATAATAATAATAATAATATTTCTAGAAATAGAATAAAAAAACAATAATAACAAAATTGTAAAATAAAACAAACTAAAACAATAACTCTATTATAATGGATGTATAAACGAATATATTTTTTTAAAGGTAAGAATTTGAAAAAAAATAATAAGTTTCAAAAATAAATTCCCAAAGAGTACGTGAACTACCGGTCATAAAGCAATTTTTGTAATCGGTTTACATGGTGCCATTTAAAAAAAGGTACTGACGTAGTCGGTAGTGAAATAAAAAACACTGTAAATGCTATTTTTAAAATGTCAATACGATGATAAAAAACAATGGGGGGGAGGATAATATTGTCTAAATACGAATTGTAGACGTTAAGTATACCCTGTTGAAAATGTTTGATGGAAAAAATTCTTCAGCGGTTTATAAAAAAACAACTATAACAAAATTATAGTTCATTTCATTTTTCAGTATATAAAATGGCCTTATAGTTTTCCTTAGTTTTACCTTAGTAAAATGGCCTTAAAATGGCATTAGTTTACGATTGCGCCCTTTCAAGTTTCAGGCGATCAGTCGGTTTCACTAATAACACCCCCCCCCTTTTAAGAAAGAATTCAGAATCTGTATAATAGAATTAGAAAGGTCACTTTAATCCCCCTTAATTACAAAGCAAGGATTATCATGTGTACAGGCAAACGTACTTAGGGGAGACCTACTCTGTTACAGCACCATATGGAGCTTTCTAGACATTAAAGTCTTTAGAAGGAAGACATGTAAAATATTTGGAGAACGTAGAGTTTCCCCTGCCAATTGAAGGGGAAATGGTCTAATAGTAGGGGGAATATAGGGAAAGTTTGGCGTCGCTAAGACAAAGTGGATTTACCCTCTTCCAGAATCATGGTGAGGTGTCTACCCATATATTTTAACAAAAACTTATGAATATTCCTTGATAAAAATGCCTTCAATTGGTCTCTTGTTACTTGTTAAAGACATGAAACCCTCGGACAGGACTGGAAAACTCAAAATTTATGCACAAATTATCCGGGGTTTTGCACTTAACACATAATACTACTAGTACATTAATATAATTATCATTTGTTTAGGATTTAATATAAAATGACGTTTGACTTGCGAATCATCTGTATTGTCTAAAATCACTGGCGACCTTTCGAAAACTAGTTGTTTCCATCTTCAAGTCAGTTTTGTTAAAAATTATGGTTGCTTAATTGCGTTAGAAATACTTCACTTTCTCTACATTCCTAGTGGAATATTTTAGTATTAAAATTCAAGTTTTTCATAGTTTTCATATAGTTTGTATTTTGGTTATTTATATTGAAAAGGTACGAGCCATCTAGGTGGGATATCACAGTTATTGCTTTTGTTTGGTAACAATAGTTTCGGAGGACCAATAATTATTATAATTATAAAAACTAATAGTTTGTACTTACGTGAACCGTGGAATACACACTTATCACACTCGCGTATTAAATAAGCGATTTCTGGCCAGAAAACGTGTTCGTATTCCACGCACTGGTATTTCGGTATAAACATTAATAAAATAGTTACATTCACGTATTATAGTACCTAAGGTACGGAGATTGAAAGGTATAATAGTATACTAGAACGTAGGGGTAGACCTGTCTACACTCCCGAAAGGTCTAACGTGCTCTGCTGGTTCAAACTGCAGAACCAATCTTATCACGGGTGAGCTTTGTCTGACTTTGGCGGCGGGTTTAAAATGAAAGAAATGAGTCTATATTAATTTTAAATACGTAAAATACCGGGGGCCTTGAATCCTTCTAGGATTCAAAGAGAACTAACACAAATATAATATCTTTAGAGTTTATAAAAATAAAAAGTTCATAAAGGAAAATAAAAATATCTCTTTTACAAAAAGTCAGCGCACTATGGCGCAAGTTCATTATGAGCGTAGAGGTAGAGGGAAAACCTTGTGAGCAGGTCTTGTCAAGGTTCCCTGCTTTGTCTTCAAATGAACCACTCTTACTACACCATCCTTTCCTGGAGAAACACTACTTATCCTAGCCAGAGGCCATGCGAGAGGTGGTGCAGGTTGATGCACTAACACTAGGTCGCCGACGTGCAGGTTGACAGTTGGCACGTTGCACTTCCCCCGTTGCTGAAGAGTATGGATATATTCTAGATGCCATCTCTTCCAAATACGCTGGTGAAAGGCCTTGATTAGCTGCCAGTGCTTGAGTCGGTTGGCAGGAACGTTGAAAAGATCCTCTTCTGGAACTGAAACCAATGAAGATCTTATTAAGAAGTGACCCGGGGTGAGTGCATTGAGGTCTGAGGAGTCGTTTGACAGAGGTGTGAGAGGTCTCGAATTCAAAATAGCTTCTACTTGAGTTGTGAGAGTGGAAAATTCACATAGAGTTAAAATATGTTCACCGATGACACGTCGGAGGTGATGTTTTGCACTCTTGATTGGTGCTTCCCAAAGACCACCTTGATGAGGAGCTGCAGGCGGGTTGAAATGAAAGTTGATATTGTGTTGTGATGAGAATTCAGCAAGAGGGGTTCGGCCTGAAGAGATGATGAGATTTTGTAAAGCATTATTCGCTCCAACGAAATTCGTTCCACAGTCAGAATAAATATTTGTGCAAAGACTGCGTCTAGACACAAATCGGGTGAGAGCGGCAATAAACCCATCTGTCGACAAGTCCGATACTACTTCAATGTGTACAGCCTTTGTCACAAGGCAAACAAAGATACAAATATATGTTTTGGTCAAGCGAATCGAGCGCAAATTGTGCATTTTGATGTTAAAAGGACCTCCGTAGTCAATTCCGGTGTTGAGAAACGGACGAGAAGGAGTTAATCTTGCTTTTGGTAAATCACCCATGAGCGGAGATTTATTGTGAGGCTTGTGTCGAAAACATACAACACATTGAAAAATGCGAGAGCGTATTACACTTCGGGCCGAGAGTATCCACACATCCTGTGCAAGAAGTGATTGAGTCAATTGAGCGCCCGAGTGTAAGTATTTTCGATGATAAAAATCAATAAGAAGGTTGACGACATGATGTCGTTTGGGCAAAATCACAGGATGTTGCACATCCGTAGGAAGTTTTAAAGCGTTGAGACGTCCTCCCACTCGTAGGATATCATCCTTGTCGAGAAAGGGAGAGAGTCGACGGAGTTGTGACGAGGCAGGTGTAGTTGGATCCTTCTTCATGGCAACGATGTAGTCTCTGAACGCTGATTCTTGAACCATCTTGAAAATTGTCAGTCTTGACGCCCTCATTTCCAGAGTGTTGAGAGGACCATCGAGCTTTCTTGAATGACGAGCGTTATGAGTAAATCGCAAAATATAAGCCATCACACGCTGGAGTCGGCTAAAGTGAGAAAACTGAGTGAGGAGCTCCCATTCATGAGGAGCAGTTGATATGAGAGATATAGGTGAAATGGGTTTCTCTTCTCCTGTGTCAGTAAGTTTTGCAGGCATAAAATGAGATACAGGCCAGTTATCATTAGATTTTTGTAGCCAAAAGGGGCCGTACCACCATAATGAGTGCTGTGGTAAATCTTTAGGAAGTAACCCACGCGACACGCAATCAGCAGGATTATCTTCACTCGCTACGTGTCTCCAGTAATGAGAAGGCACTAATTCTTGTATCTGGGCTACCCGGTTGGCAACAAACGTCTTCAATCGATGAAGAGGTGTTTGTAACCATGTCAGTGTTACTGTCGAATCACACCATAGAAATGCAGAAGAAAATACCACCCTTTTTTCAAAAAGAGAGATAATATATCCCACTAGTTGGGCGAGTAAATGAGCTGCACTTAGCTCTAATCGAGGTACCGTGAGCCTTTTCAGAGGGGCTACTCGAGTCTTCGATATTACTTGCCGAATTAACACAGAGTCGTCGCTAAGTTGGCATCTCAAGTAAACGACGGCGGCATAACCGTTCTCAGAAGCATCTGAGAAACCGTGTAACTCAAAGTTTCTCGAGTGTGTTATTCGTAATGCACGAGGAATTACAATTTCTCGTAGAGCATTAGCCGAGTCTGTAAAGGTTTGCCATAATTTCAATTGTTCAGATGGAAGTGGTTCATCCCAGTTCAATCCTTTGATCCAGAGTAGTTGCATAAAACGTTTGGCCCACATAGCAATGGGTGAGAGAAAGCCACAAGGGTAGTAAATCTGGGCAATGATACCGAGAATTTGACGTTTAGTCCTGGAATTGTGAGGAAAATTCAAATTATAGGTAAACGTATCGGTAGAGGGTGACCAGTGAAGACCTAATATAGTGAAATGTGGTTGTTTACTGCCTTGAAGGGGTCTCTAAATGAGCATCAGGAAGATCTTGCAGCAGTTGACTGGAGTTAGACGTCCATTTGCGTAATTCAAAGCCTCCGCGAGCCAGGAGCGAGATGAGTTGCTTACGGAGGCTCAAAGCCTTTTCTTCAGAGTCAGCTCCAGAGATGATGTCATCTACGAACGTCTGCGTGCGTAGAATATTTGCAGCTTCAGGATAGGAGTCACCTTCGTCTGCAGCGAGCTCATGTAAGGTTCTAATGGCAAGATACGGTGAACAATTCACTCCGTAAGTCACTGTCGTGAGCTTGTAGATTAAAGAGGGCTGATCTGGACTTTCACGCCATAAGATCATCTGATAGCACTGGTCATCAGGGTGCATTTTTACCTGTCTATACATTTGACGAATGTCACAAGAAAAAACAACGTTATGAATCCGAAAATTTAGTAATAAATCACAAATATTCGTTTGCATCTTTTTGCCTGTTAATAAAATATTATTAAGAGAAATACCATTAGAGGTTTCAGAACTAGCATCAAATACAGTACGTAAACGAGTTGTGCTGCTAGACTCCTTTAAAACACCATGGTGAGGAAGGAAGTAATGAGGTACAGTTAGATCAGTATTATGAGCGTATATCATGTGACCAGAGCCTAAGTAGTCAGCCATAAAATCAGTATATAGGGATTTAAATTGAGGTTGAGCACTAAATTTCTTCTCTAGAGAGTGCAGTCTTTTTTCTGCATTTAAACGAGGTTGACCCAGAGGAGGATGTTCAGTCTTGAATGGTAGTCGGACGCAATATCGGCCAGATTGGTCCCGAGTATGAGTGGCGAGAAAGTGATCTTCACATAATGTATCTTCTTGAGAAAGCTTAGACACAGCAGGGGGTTCTTCCTGTTGCCAAAACCTTTGTAGTGAGTCGTGAAGGTCAATGTCGTTGTCAACTAGAAGTGTAGTTGATAATTGAGAGCTGGAGTTACTATGAAGTTCACTGCCAGATAGACATGGTGCGTTACCCATTACTAAAAAGCCAAAGTGTGTGCCTATTAGCCTGGGTAAACCAGGTCCGAGGTTATAAGATTCTTGAGTAAGTATGAGTGGAAATAAAGCACCACCAAGAAGAACGTCTATGCCTCCTGGCAAGTGAAACGTAGGGTCTGCCAAAACATAAGGACGAACCTTGGAAAGAACTTCAGAGTCTACTTGTGTGCTTGGTAGGTTAACACAAATTTTTTCCAATATTAAAAATCTTTCATTAATTGAAATAACCTTACCCCCAAGAGTTTCAAGAGCAACTGAGGTGAGACCTTTTGAGCGTAAGGGTACCTGAGACAATCCTACCACACTATGAGTGGTCTTAGTACGAGGAGCACACAATAATTGAGCAGCACGCTCGGTGAGAAAACAAGATTGACTGCCAGAGTCAACAAGAGCACGAAATACATGAGTAATACCGTTAGACGAGGTAAGCTTAACAAGTAGAGTGCCTAAGAGAACAGTATTAGAGATTTGAGACGTATTCTGCTTTTCTTGACAGGTCATAGTGATTGGAGAAGGGGTTATTTCCTGTTGAAGTGTCGGAGAGTCTTGACGCGAAGTTTGAGGTGTGGTCCGTTGCAGCGTAGAGTAATTTTCAAAATGTAATAATGTATGATGATTTTTGTGGCATTTGTAGCAACTAAACTTTGACCTACAGTCGTTAAGATGGTGAGTACCTAAGCATGAGGTACAACGCCCCTTTTCCTTTACAATTTTGAAACGGGATTTGGCGTCCTGACTCTTGAAGTCCGGACACGAATATTCCTTATGGTCAATTTTATTGCATATAAAGCATGGATGAGGTTTAACTTTAATGGAGGAGCCTTCTCCATAATTGTAGGACATCAGTGATACTTTTTGTTTAAAGTATTTATTTTGGGAACCAGAGGGGGTGCGTGATCCAGACGAGGAGGGTTTCGAGGTGATAGGAGAATGAAGATTGGCATCTTCAACTTCATTACATTCTTTACTTAAAAACTTAATAATTTCCGCTGCATCAGGTATTGTAGTGGAGTCAACTCTCTCTTGAGTAACACTTGATGAACGGAAGTTTTCAAAACGGTTCCTAAGTTCACTATCCATTTTTCGTAAAAGCATAGCAGATAACAAAGGATTTTTACTAGTGATGTCGATGTCAAGACCTTTAAGAGCTTGTATATTTTCTGAGTATAAATTTACAAAATGTCTCATCTGTTTAGGCGTGTTGTTTACAGAGGGCAAATCTAAAATTTGATTGAGGTGTAAAGTAACTAACCGCCTCGGCGAGTGATATCTTTCTTTTAATAAGTCATAGGCCACTTTATAATTAGCGTCAGAAATAGGGAGAGATTTAATTAAATTTAGCGGTTCTCCTGAGATAACGCTCAATAAATATTGAAGTTTAGAAACTGCTGGTAACGATGCATTTTCATGAATGCTAGCGTTAAATATATTAATGAATGACATCCATTCGAGAAATTCACCATCGAAATGCTTGAGTTCAAGCTTAGGCAGTCGTATATGTAACTGAGGAGTAACTATTTCACATTTAGGCCTTGTTGATGACATCTTACTTTCTATCGAATATACGGTAGAATTAACTAATCGACTAACTCGTTGATGCTGTTAAGAGGAGCGTAGTTGGGTTAAAAATTCGGGTTAGCCTGTATTTCTAGTTCATGTTAAATGTCTAAAATATCAGAAAATTCTTCACGAAGCCTATTTATAGATTTAGCGCACACCAACAATTTTTGCAGAATTGACTTATCAGATGTTTTTTTTGTTAGATCAAAAATCTCTTGAATTTGACTAAATATATTGTCTTTCTTTGATTTAATAACTGCCAAAGATTTTGCCATGATTAATTAATAGTTTTATAGTAGAAGATGAGATATCTGCTCTAATTTTTAAATTACAAAATGTTTTAAAGATATTAGGCCTAAGAGCGTATATGTTTAACGGAGAGATAAATAAGCCTAAGTAAACAACAAATCGACGTATGCTCAATGAGATAACCTTCTATAAACAACTGAAATCACTTTTCATAAACTTTTACAATTAATTTAAACCAACATATTAATGCACGCCAAAGCCAAACAATGATAAGAGAGGATCAGCTGTTTCATATACTGCGACATGAAACTAGTTTTCCAGTGTTTGCATGCACAGACAAAGTTTGAAAAAAGTTTTAGAAATTGTAGCATGAACACATATAATGAATTGTATTTTATTTTATTTTTTATATAGGTCTTAAGGCTCAAGATCCGGCCCGGCTGGACCAAATTTGTTTGGTAACAATAGTTTCGGAGGACTAATAATTATTATAATTATATAAACTAATAGTTTGTACTTACGTGAACCGTGGAATACACACTTATCACACTCGCGTATTAAATAAGCGATTTCTGGCCAGAAAAATTGTTCGTATTCCACGCACTGGTATTTCGGTATAAACATTAATAAAATAGTTACATTCACGTATTCTAGTACCTAAGGTACGGAGATTGAAAGGTATAATAGTATACTAGAACGTAGGGGTATCTGTCTACACTCCCGAAAGGTCTAACGTGCTCTGCCTGGTTCAAACTGCAGAACCAACCTTATCACGGGTGAGCTTTGTCTGACTTTGGCGGCGGGTTTAAATAAAGGAAATGAGTCTATATTAATTTTATATACGTAACAGCTTTATTACAGTAATTCTTTGAAGAAGTTGATTAAAATATTTGGAAAGACATTTAGCATGTATAATCTGTTATTCAGTGAACTTGAGCTCTTTAAATATATTCTTTCCGTTCACTTCTCGAACCAGCGAGCGTTCAATAAATAATAAACCTTACTACATCGTGTCGTTTAATATCTCAACATGCTCGCATTTCACATGTCTTCAATCACCGGCATTTTAATATAGCCTTGCGTAAACTTGAATACGAGCTTGTAAAGGCGACGCTGCGATATTTCTCTACAGATCACATTTAATATCTCTAGAAGTAATTTCATCATAGTCGTAACTATTTGTTAAAATCGAATATCACATACAATATGAAGAGCACAGTGGTACAATATATTACAACGAAAATATTGGAAAGAGCCCCAATACCACAAAAACAATCAAATGTACATAAGGGTTTAATCTTAAGTAACTTGTTTTATTTATTTTTTTAAAATTGTTTTTGTGGTTGTTTCCAATATTTTTACTGTCGAATATCCCGTTTATTAAAAAATATAAATCCATAAATAAAAACATAAGAAATAAGATCTAGTGTTGACTTAGACGCTTATATAAACTACTTATAAAATAATAAGTTGAAGAAAAAACTTTGGTACTTACATATTATATTAAGGCCCCTTTTTTTAAAAAGATATGTTATTTAAATGCGGTAAACATGTACATTGGCCACCCCCAATGCAATGCGTATAAAATGAATCAAAAACATGTCCTGAAGCTATATTGGTAATTATTATTTTTGTTATTACTTCGGAAGGTTAATTTTATTTACCCATATTGAAATACACCTATGAAGTACCCAGTCACGATGGATTTGGTTGTAATTTTATACATTTAACAAAGCAAATGCAAACATGTGTAATGCAAATGTAAACACCCTATCAAAGTCATAATAGAACGATTAATTATTAAAATTTATCGGCTCAGGAAACACAGACTGAGTTGTATTTCAAATAGGGTTTGCTCATTGGTTAGAGGGTACGTGTTTGATGAATATGGAGTTTTTAAGGACGTGGGGGCTTCTAAGAACAGTTGTTAAAAATCCTGAGTGAGTCAAAGTAAGTCGTTTAAAATTTCACAATAAAAAGAAACTCATTATAAACTCAGTCATAATCAGAGAATCAGTAAAGTACACGGATATGAAAACACTTTTCACTGAAATTAATAGTTATAGCTAAAACCAATTTTAAGGAAGTGTTTGACTGACTTAGAAATGAACAAGAGCCTGAATCTTGAGGGACGAGCACTGTTGATAAGTGGATCTACCTGAGCGCATAACTCGATAAGTATTTACTCAGGTAGAAGCATTAAGGTTCCATAAGACACTACTCCTATACTCGGAGAGACACAAGTCAGTTTACGCTCGGGACAACATTTTCAAGTAAGAGTAAAATAAAGTTTAAGATAATTTATTAGCAAATTTATTATAAACCAATCAGTGGCTTAGGAGAGACAAAGCAGAGCCGCCTCACTTGAGCCACGTTAATTCAAGGAAGGTAATGTGGCCATGACCCCATGTTTGACCAAATGTACTCATTTTCACAGACTGGGAGGGTGTGCTGAAAATTTATAGCCATTTATTACCACCCCGGGTTATTTTTTATGTATTGTGTATTTTAATAATTGCTGTTTTATCAGTGTTTAAAGCTAATTATGGACAATATTTTAAGTTTGTAATGATTTGTCATTTTCTTTTTGTGTTATTTTAAATTCTACTACACGAACTAATAAAAGTTTTCAACATATATATATATATATATATATATATATATATAAATATAAAAAATGTTTTCTTGTTTAATAATTTAAAACAACATAGGTTATTCAAATACAAGAGTATTTATTAATTTATATTCAAAGCTTTTCGTTGGTTAACAGTACCAACATCATCAGGAATGAAAAATACAATAATCCAGAATAATTATTGTATTTTTCATTCCTGATGATGTCGGTACTGTTAACCAATGAAAAAGCTTTGAATAAAAATTAATAAATATTCTTGTATTTGAATAACCTATGTTGTTGTAATATATATATATATATATATATATATATATATATATATATATATATATACATATATATATATATATAATCGAATTGTAAATTATAATTCTTGTATTTGTATTTTGACTTGGTTCTTTATTAATACACAAGAATACATATTGCGATATTTATATATATATATATATTTTTAAAAACAACATAGGTTATTCAAATACAAGAATATTTATTAATTTATATCCAATTGGATATAAATTAATAAATATTCTTGTATTTGAATAGCCTATGTGGTTTTAAATTATTAAACAAGAAAACGTATTATATATATATATATATATATATATATATATATATATATATGTACGAAATATATATGCAATATATAACATACAATATATATTCAAATACAAGAATAGTTTTAATTAATGTATTAATTTAATAAGTATTAGGATCTTCTAAATAAAATATTGGAAAATATTCCATTAAGATAATAAAAAGTTTCTAAATAAGTATTTTACTGGAAAATGTTAATAATACTTATTTGATTGGGGAAAAGCTTTGAAAATATATATATTAAAACTATTCTTGTATTTGAAATATTTTTAATTAATTATTATATACATACACATACACCCACAAACACACACACACACACACACACACACACACACACACACACACACACACTCATACAAATTTACAATCTTTAATAAAATTCGTTTTTATTGATCCATTCATATTTAAGTTAATTTCTTAAAACTTGTTTTGGATGACAATTGAGGTTAACACATTCTTTTCAAATATTTTTCAATAATGACATTTAAAATAGTTGAACTTAAGGCTGGATTCAAAGTGAATGTCTACATGTTTGAAATCCAGGACTTCATTGGATTTTTAATAAACTCAAGTATCGTTAGTAAAATACTTTTTATTCATCCACTCAAGTTGAAAGACATTTAAAAAAAACTTGTAGAGGGTGATAATTACAAAAAGGATGGTTTTTTTACAAATAGTAATTAACTATTTAAAATTTAAAACAGTGGTTTCTTGGTTTTATATGAAATGCACGAGTGCATGAATGAAAACCAGAACTATTGCACTGAGCCACCTTGCCAATAGGTAGGCAATTGTTCTTAGAGAGGTATATAAAGAGCAATATTTTAACCAAAACAGTTTGTGGATTGCATACGATGGTAATGATTAGTCACTCTGGTAAAAAGATTTGCCCCTTAAGTTTGTGGTTCTGGCGTATATATATAGCCTACATATTTATATTACGTATTTCCAATTATTTAAAAATAAAGTAACTAAAATGAAAACTATCTCTGTTGGCCTAAGTAGGAATCGACATAAAATCTGTTTGTTTATATTACCTGGTTTATTTTACTAATTTTAGTTTCCACAATGTTTATATATATTATAGTGGCGGATTGTATTTTTTTCGTTTATCTTTATTGTTATGAAACTTATATAACTTTTTAAAATCTCTAGTTTTAAACTGCCTTTGCATATAACAGAGCGTATGGAAGATTTTACACGTAGATTAATGTTTGAAAGCTTTTAAAACAAGTGACTTTTCATGTCGTAATGGACGTCAAATTTGCTTATTTATTATAAGCACCTAGATTTCTTCACCCTACCTTCCCGTCTTCACTGAAACTTTACACTTTAAATGTGTGTTCAATGCTTGCTTGATCAAGGTTACTTCCCTCATATATTTAGATTTCCCTGTAATAGTGACGGTTTTCCAGTAATGCCATTCTCCTGTCATTAAAATCTTCTTCAGTGACGTTACTGTGGAAGAGTTACTGGGCTGTGGCTAAACCTTGCTGGACCCAAGTAACCAGTCTGAGTGAGGGACAGGCTTTTAGGTAAGGCTGATTGTCTCGAT
>JBAIZL010000003.1:87732041-87752041 GCA_036971475.1 Prosapia bicincta | reverse complement strand
AAGATCAGGTTTCAAAAATCTTTAATTAAAAAGTCTGGACAAAGTGTTTTATTTATATTTGAGTATTTTTTTTTAACTTGAAATGATTTTGTTTAATTATTGGAATTTCCAGTCAGCTCGTGAAATGTTGTCATTAAAAAGACAACGGAAAACAATTTCATTTGATTTTGTAATAAAAACAAGGAAGTTAAGTCAATAATGGACCTGAACCAGTGTTTATTAGAGAGTTCAACGCTATTGTAGTATAGTCAAGTGTTAATAAACGTGACAATCGTTGTTTTAATTATTCCTTACAAGTAATTAAACTACACAATTAAATTTAATGAGAATTTCATTTACGGAATTTCTAAATTTCAAACGCCAAGAATAAACTGTAAATAAACCAGGCCATATAATGCATAGAATAGTGTGTATCAATTAGTTTTGTACAAAAAATACGTATCTGTGGGGACATTATGGTGGCTAGTACCTCAGAAATGTAGCGCTCAGCACGCGAGCCATAATATTCAAACCATTTTCTATACTACATTAACTTCTATGCCACCTTACATTTATCCATTATTTCAACTCGTTCGTCCATAATGAAATGTTAAGCGAATGTGTTTAGATGTTGTGATTTGATGATGATGACTGCGTAGTTGAAACGCGTTTCAGGGAAAAATTATCTAATAAATGTTAATGACTTATTTCTTAAATATTGCCTCTGATCACAAATATAGCTCAAAATGTTTGAAGCACAGCTGATTGCCGAGCAATAAATAAAGGAAATTTAGTGTCCAACAAATTTAAGGTCTCGCAGCATCAGATTACTCTGAACCTAAATCAAGGCAACATATCAGAGTACCATTCTGATAATATTTTACAGCCGTCACGTCATTCTGAATATTCTGCTTACCCAGCGTTTTCCAGCTTAAGGTCCGCTGGCAATTTGTTTTTATCAAGGATTAAATAATAATAATCAAATTACATTTATCAATAAAATATCCAACACTTTTTCATAACATTACAAAGTAAATTACAACTAAGATTTGAGTTTTGTGCTACGTAAACGAGTTTTTTTATTTTTGACAATTAAATGGTGCTATTCAATTTTATTTTAACATAGTAAATAGAAAAATCCATAAGAACCGTAAATATTTGTACCATAAAATATCATAAGCACTACATTAAAATTTTGTTTTATTCAATTCCTTCTATTAGCTCATACTCTCCTTATACATAGATCTTGTACAGATTTTCAGTTGTTTATAAAATACGTTTTTATTCATCCTAACAAGTTCAAAGAATTTTTTTTAACCTATAGTGATTGACGTCAATACAGTTTTTTTTCAAATAATTATTCATCAATTAATTTTAAATACCTTGATGTCCCAGTCAGTTTTAAACTGAGGAACTTCGTTCTATAAATCCAACACTTTGGCACTGAGCCAACTTTCCGATAGCTAAATACAAATTATTTAAAGATGTATATGAAATTATAGGAGAAAGGTTCCTTCCAATAGTGACTATTACAAAATATGGATAGAATGAGAAGTTATAGACCACCATCAACGTCATAAATTAAAAATGAAAAAATAAGGCGAATATATAGTAACGAACGAAAAATTAGCATATAGGGACTACTGTGTAAATAGGAAAATAGAAAGTTGCAAAGAAACTTATTTTTCTATTTTGCCACTTAATATTGTAATTCTGTCATGTATATAGTTTTAGTTTTTTATAATTAAAATTTTAAATTTATCTGAAATAAATTTTTTTTTCAACTTCAGTAGGAGTTAATTAAATTTGTTTTCCATATTACTTGTTGTTATTTAATATGCCTGTTATAATATTCATTTCGAATTTCTTCATTTATGGCAGTTTTAAATGATCACTTTTTTCTGTAGTAAAGTACAATAATTTATTTTTTTAGGTAAAAAGTAAGAAAAACATATTCCTGTATGAGTTTAGTATGTGAGTTCCGCCGCGAATTAATAGTCGCAACAACGCTGTGCTGAACCAACGACCTTCACACCTAAAGGTGGAACGCCACTTTCTTCTGCGCAGATCTGACAATGATTAGGTTACATACACATTGCAGTTGGCAAGGATAAAATGCTTCGATTCAAATCTCCAGCGTGACGAGTCATTGGTTCGGAATTCTGCCAATACGTGGCCGAGCGTGATTTGAACTCTAAAGGGCGCCAGAAGTCAGCTTCATTGCAGCGGAAACCGATGAAATTACGGCTTGCACTTTTTGTGATGCACCAAAAACTATAAAATCTGCGGGGAAAGTTTATCAGGACGGGTGACGAGAAGTAGGCCAATGCGGGCTCTCACGTAACTCCCTGCGATGATAGCTATATTGTGTTTACACAAATTTATTATTATGAATTCTTCATGGTTAAATAACTAAGAAATATTATAAAATTAAATCTTTGTGCTGTAATGATTTTTCCCGTATTTTTATTTTACTTGAATTTTCAAAACATTTAACTCGAAAAAAAACTTTTTCCAATGCGCAACCAATCACCTAACCTAACCTTACTCGTTTGTCATTCAGGACAAACAAAAACGTACGATAAAAATATAATTTAAAAAATTCTCGGAAGAGAAACAAACTATAAGAATCCTAATTACACACACACACACACACATATATATATATATATATATATATATATATATATATTAAATATGGTGATATGTTTTCTTGTAATATAGTTAATAAATTAAAAATATTTCAAAAACAAGAATACTTCTAATGAATATATTTATTCAAAGCTTTTCGCCAATAAAATAGTACCAGTACTTCAGGAAAATAATTATCTAATAAAATATTTTATGTATATTTAAATTTTTTTTGTTTTTTGTAAAAATATTTTATTAGATAATTATTTTCCTGAAGTTGCTGGTACTATTTTATTGGCGAAAAGCTTTGAATAAATATATTCATTAAAAGTATTCTTGTTTTTGCAATATTTTTAATTTATTATATATATATATATATATATATATATATATATATATATATTGTTGATGGAAAAATTTGAAGGGACTCAAAGCGGCAATGTAATTTTAGGCTTTTTTTACATTCCATCAATGACAATTGTGAATCACAACACGAACTTATGCAGCGTCGATTGAGCGACTTTGAACTCGATTACAAGAACTGAATGAACTGTTGTCTATATTTTGTAACCCATCTCGCTCAGAGCGATGCTACCTGCCGCTGTCACTTGTCGTAGCCAACGTATTGACTGCTCCATGCATTATGCATGATGGCGTTATGGAAATGCAGAGACTTCGCCCGAAGCGCACCCGATATTGTGTTTAAGAATTTATGAAAACCAAAAATCTAACGCTTTCTTTTAGGAAAGCACAAAATTTATAGAATTTTTAAAAGTATCAAATTCCATGATACTAAGTATAACAGGTACTAAATGGGAGAACCAGGCACTGACAGGTTATTATAAAATGATTTATAATAGCATTATATAGATCTTTTACTGGATTAAGATGTTGTTGAGAAGGCTGTCGGTATCTTTGCATTTTCATATGAATTTATTTTGTAGTTTTTTTCTCACAATTACTTTGTAGTTAAGGAAATCAACCAGTATGTATATAAAGCATAGGAAAGTATTGTGCATTTAAATACGATTTTGGTAGAGACATTAACGTCCTGGTAGGTATGTAGGGGGCATCAAGGTAGCAAAAGTATCAAACTCAGGAAAATGTTAGGAGAGAGGAAGGTTGGAAGGAGGGTATCTCGGTATAAGGATCTAAGAAGTGGGTGAGAAAGGACATTCTAGAGTACTGTGAGTGTGCTTACGGGGTCTATTTAGAGTATAGCCATAGACGTCATGAAGGAAACGGTGCGAAAATAAGAACTAATTTTACAAATAATGCATTTTATTCCAAGAGTATTCTCAAATAGAAAAAACTTGATATTGTATTACATGGACTCTTCTCATTTACAAACTGAACCTGCTGGAAAACCTGTCATCCTCTTTCCTAATAGTCTCGCGCTCGTGCCATCTTAGGATGTATTTACACCAGACCATGTCTTCTGGTTCCTTCAAGTTCATTCTAAAATTTGGAGACTTTCTTCTAGACATCCGTATCTCATTTCGCTATTTAAAACCATATTGTTCTATTGTTTCTTTTTCATATATATCTCAATTATTATTGTCAAATTTCAATTCGTTAATTCTTTTGTTACTCATGCCAATTACATACTTCATATGGGCTGTCTATCCATGTTGTATTTACTCTTGCCTCTATATCGGTGTCACTACGGTTTTTTAGATCCTTAATTTGTATTAGTTTGCATGTCTATTTCGTCAAAACCGTTCCCTAGAAACCTGTAATTCAGTTTGCTATTGATGTTGGCCGTTCTTCTGTAACTATATGCTCTAGAAAACTCATCTGAGTAAATTGAAAATTATACCAAAAGATTTATATTCGGAAAGATATTAGCATTTATAGTAGTTCCAAATTTTTCCGACAGTGTCGCCAGATCTAATGGTTGTATGTAATTATGTTTGAAGGAAATGCACGTGTTAACAAATATAATAAATAATATTTAATAGAAATGAGCAAACTATCTTTCAATTTACATGAGAATCACAGAAGTGTAAGTCACTATTGTTGTGTAAGAGTACCTTAGCGTAACTATCCTCGGGAAAATATTGCCAGTTTAATAATGCGTTACTCCTGAGAAACGAAAAATTTATTCCCTAGAGTTTTAAATTAGTTTCAGACACAAAGACGGAGATAAAGAATCCAATTATTGACGTTCTCTGTAATTCCATTTACAAAAGGTTATTCTGAAATTGTAAAAGAGTGTTTCAATCGATATTTACGAATCCGTTCCTTTATTAATATTCCCTCACAAATACCTTAATGCTCTCCTTGCAATGCGTCTTGCCTTTAATAAAGATAGTAGCACAATCTCCAAGGTTTTTATTTACGGAAACATTTCAGTACATCTTTTATATAATTGGAAATATAATAAAAATTTTACCGTACCTTTATATTCAGCATTTTACTATGCATATAAAATGATAGCTATTAAAACGTAGTAAATAAAATATAATGAACACGATAATATCAGAGTCTAAAGTTTGATAATGAAATGTTATTATTTTGTTTGATTGCTCAAATGTAATATTTTTGTAAGATCTAGTACGCGCGACTTTATTTTATTACACAAGTAATGTCACATATGCAATAGTGTGGGGAAATTATAATTATAAAATATAAGGATTAATTATTTATATAAATATATAAATAAATAATAATAATAATAATAATATAAATACCATTTTTGTTTCAATGGAATTTTACCGGAAATCTTAAATAAATAACCTTATTTCATTATTCTTATTTATGTCTTATTAACTATGTTATTTTTCGAATGAGTTATGTGTGTGATATATTGTTATTCGGCATGAAATGTGTGATTGTTATAAGTTATTGTTGCGCTTGAAATAATCAAGTACCTTATTCTTTGGGGTTGGGTTATTGTGTTTTTCAAATTGTGACGTTTGTTACTATTATACGTGTTTTAGTACTATATTGTTACAGGAATGCATGCAACCATCAGGAAGAAGATAGAGATATGCCTTGAAGAAGATAGAGGATTTTCAACTATAGCAGGATAAAGATAAGAAATGAAATGGATTATCAGGGCAATGAGGAAACCCAGGGAAAAGAAAAAAGACGATGAAGAGGGTACCAAGGAAAAGCAATAGCAAATAGTTAAGGGATCAAACAAAAATAAATGTAACGATGTTGAGGATATGCAGGGAACAAATGGCAGGATGTTTAGTGTATGAAGGAAAAGGAAATTGGCCGGGGTTGAGGATTCCAAGGAAAAAGAAATATCAGATGTTGAGGATACCAGAAAAACGAAATTGCAGGATGTAGAGGGTATCGAAGAAAAGGAAATAGCAAGATGCTGAGGATATCAAGGGTAATAAGCAGAGAATGATTTAAGTACACCATTACCAAGGAAAAATAAAAAACTAAATATTAGGTTACCAAAGAAAAAATTGCATGATGTTGCGATAAAAAAAAAAATTGCAGGATGTTAAGCATACCAAAAAAAGTGCAGGATTTTAAGGGTATCAAAGGAAACGAAATAACAAGTTATTGAGGGTACCACGGAAAAAGAAATAGCAGGATGATGAGGATAGTCTGGAAAAGTCAGAGCAGGATGTTGAGGGTACCAAGAAAACGGAAACAAGAATATGTTGAAGATACCAATGAAAGAAATACCAGGATTTTAAGGGTATCATAAAAAGGAAATAAGAAGATAATGAGGGTATCAAGGAAGAAACCACTATGTTGAGAGTACCACGGAAAAATAAATAGCAAGATATTGAGTATAACAAGGAAAAAATAGTAAGATGTTGAGATTAAAAAAAAAAAAAATAGCAAGATAATGAGAGGATAACAAGGGGAAAAAGATCAGAGTGTATTACAATGAGAAAACGATAATTACAACAATTATAACACAATAACAGAGCTTGAAAATACCAGATTTGAATTATGAAGGGAAATCAATAGGATATACTGCAGTGGGACGATGTGGAGCTGTAGGTTGCGGAATTAACGAGAATGATTCAGGACAGCGACAACGTCCTTGCTCAGAGTAGCCGATGGAAAATTGGAGTTATTCTGATGAGTGAAAACTTACACACGATTAAAAGAGATAAATACAATCTTTGATCAGTGTTCACGTGTTTGTAGAATATTTATTAGATATTCGCATTGTTTAGGCCCCTTGATCACGTCACTACGTCTATATAATGGAAAGCATTTGGCCTAATTGATATGTTTCCAAACAATTGTAAGCTAAATAAAGGCATTCATTTATTACGCATACAAGCTCTAATTTGTCACCAATAAAGGGAAAAGCGAAGGACCTTTAGAGTGACAACACGACGAAGCACTTTAGCACAATAGCTCAGGACACAAAGCCTTACAATTCAGATCGCACCGTCCTTTTGTTGTAGCATATAACGCCTATAGCATATAATAATCCCACCTTTGTGTAAGTTGCGTTGAGAATTTCTAATGACTAAATAAGCAATACAAATTTTAAAAATATCTAAATCGTGAAGAAATTCCTGTAGACTTACAAAACAAATGTTTTACACAAACCTTTTATCGTTTTAATAGAAATAATTTATAACTCGAACTGTTGAATTACACCAAAAACAATATTTACAATGTTCCTGAAAAGTGTGAGTGTGTATTTGTCTAGTAAAACCAATCAAAACAATATGTATAATGTTCGTGAAAAGTGTGAGTGTATATTTGTCTTTTAAAACCAACAAAAACAATATGTATAATGCTCGTGAAAAGTGTGAGTGTGTATTTGTCTAGTAAAACCAACAAAAACAATATGTATAATGTTCGTGAAAAGTGTGAGTGTATATTTGTCTTTTAAAACCAACAAAAACAATATGTATAATGTTCGTGAAAAGTGTGAGTGTACATTTGTCTTTTAAAACCAACAAAAAATATATGTATAATGTTCGTGAAAAGTGTGAGTGTGTATTTGTCTTTTAAAACCAACAAAAACAATATGTATAATGTTCGTGAAAAGTGTGACTGTATATTTGTCTTTTAAAACCAACAAAAACAATATGTATAATGTTCGTTAAAAGTGTGAGTGTATATTTGTCTTTTAAAACCAACAAAAACAATATGTATAATGTTCGTGAAAAGTGTGAGTGTGTATTTGTCTTTTAAAACCAACAAAAACAATATGTATAATGTTCGTGAAAGGTGTGAGTGTATATTTGTCTTTTAAAACCAACAAAAACAATATGTACAATGTTCGTTAAAAGTGTGAGTGTATATTTGTCTTTTAAAACCAACAAAAACAATATGTATAATGTTCGTGAAAGATGTGAGTGTATATTTGTCTAGTAAAACAATTAAAACAATATGTATAATGTTCGTGAAAAGTGTGAGTGTGTATTTTTCTAGTAAAACCAATCAAAACAATATGTATAATGTTCGTGAAAAGTGTGAGTGTGTATTTGTCTAGTAAAACCAATCAAAACAATATGTATAATGTTCGTGAAAAGTGTGAGTGTATATTTGTCTTTTAAAACCAACAAAAACAATATGTATAATGTTTGTGAAAAGTGTGAGTGTGTATTTGTCTAGTAAAACCAACAAAAACAATATGTATAATGTTCGTTAAAAGTGTGAGTGTATATTTGTTTAGTAAAACCAACAAAAACAATATGTATAATGTTCGTGAAAAGTGTGAGTGTATATTTGTCTAGTAAAACCAACAAAAACAATATGTATAATGTTCGTGAAAAGTGTGACTGTATATTTGTCTAGTAAAACCAACAAAAACAATATGTATAATATTCGTGAAAAGTGTGAGCGTATATTTGTCTAGTAAAACCAACAAAAACAATATGTATAATGTTCGTGAAAAGTGTGAGCGTGTATTTGTCTAGTAAAACCAACAAAAACAATATGTATAATGTTCGTGAAAAGTGTGAGTGTATATTTGTCTAGTAAAACCAACAAAAACAATATGTATAATGTTCGTGAAAAGTGTGAGTGTATATTTGTCTAGTAAAACCAACAAAAACAATATGTATAATGTTCGTGAAAAGTGTGAGTGTATATTTGTCTAGTAAAACCAACAAAAACAATATGTATAATGTTCGTTAAAAGTGTGAGTGTATATTTGTTTAGTAAAACCAACAAAAACAATATGTATAATGTTCGTGAAAAGTGTGAGTGTATATTTGTCTAGTAAAACCAACAAAAACAATATGTATAATGTTCGTGAAAAGTGTGAGTGTATATTTGTCTAGTAAAACCAACAAAAACAATATGTATAATATTCGTGAAAAGTGTGAGCGTATATTTGTCTAGTAAAACCAACAAAAACAATATGTATAATGTTCGTGAAAAGTGTGAGCGTGTATTTGTCTAGTAAAACCAACAAAAACAATATGTATAATGTTCGTGAAAAGTGTGAGTGTATATTTGTCTAGTAAAACCAACAAAAACAATATGTATAATGTTCGTGAAAAGTGTGAGTGTATATTTGTCTAGTAAAACCAACAAAAACAATATGTATAATGTTCGTGAAAAGTGTGAGTGTATATTTGTCTAGTAAAACCAATCAAAACAACAATACTGTAAAACATTAAAACCGTCTTAAAGTTGTTGTTAAAGTGTGACCTTGTGTCGCAGCATACAAGAAAACTTGATATTGTTGTGAATCATTCATGAATTCCAACCAAAATGCGAAACATTCCTCCCCCCTTTTTACATCTCTATTGCTTCTACACCTCCTTGATTAGCTTTTTCTGCTCCTATTGAATTGTGCAAAAGATTTTCGAACGTTAAACGAAGAGAAGGTAACTTTATCGCCATTGTGTGTCGTCGATTAAAGGTTATTTGGAGGCTATGTTTAAATAATTTTAAAATTAAATTTCCTATGCATTAAAAAATGTAATAAATTTAATTAATCCATGTGAAAACGAATGATTTTATAAAACAGCTGCTCTTATTATTTATAAGTTATGTAATATTCTGTGTTGAAAGCAATAATTTTTAAAGTTTTCCCTCTATAATGTAAATGAAAATTTATTTATCCAATTGGTAATGAATTATGATATATTTCACTGATATTGACGATTGCATACTTAGGGCTATAATAAACTACCTCTTAAACGTTATTTATTTTGATGTATTCAAGGTTATAGATTGTCACCCAACCAAGTTTTTAATTTCTGAGCAACAAATTGTTAATTTATAATGTAAGTAAAGGGAATCTGCTTTGCGTAGACTAACGTAAAGCAACAACAACAAAATTACCATCTAAAAGAACTTTTAAATAAAAATACATATACATATTATTTGAAAAATTATAACACCTATAAATGTAATAAACCATTTTTTTACACCACCACGATAGAAGAGACAAGATAGGGTGCCTTAATCGGGCCATAAGGTTTTTAAGGAAGGTAATGTATCCAGTACTATGTTTAACGTGCAATTATTAAATTAGAAGTGGCTTGATGTAATCATTTTGAATTCACTGATTAAACTAATTTTAAAAATACTTAACTAAGTGAATACGTAATTCGACGGCTTCGGTTAGGTGTAAAGGCTCTAACGGAAATGGATTTATGACTGTGGAATGGTGTGGGTTGTTTGAGTTTTGTGTCATATAATAGAAAAGGCATACCGACATAATAACCGACATACACACTAATTTAAATGTTCTACATACATTAAAACAAAGTAACAAACGACCTTAGAAAAATATGAAATATACAAACACTACGCAACAGATAAAGAAAACGTATTAAATGATCACACACACTTTGAAGCCAACAGCCTTTTCTACTATATGACACACAACCAAAACAACCCACCCCATTCCATAGTCATAAATCCATTCCCATTAGAGCCTTTACACCTAATCGATGTCGCAAGTAGAGGGTTAGCTTCGTAAAAGTAACGAATGTTTTGAAACGCATCAGCAAATAAGCAATTACGTATTCACTTAGTTGAGTATTTTTAAAATTAGTAATAAAATACGTTTCTTTATTACAACAATCGTTTCTTTCTTCCTTGGTTTATTTATGAGTCGACTTTAGAGAGCTATTAATTACATTTCTCTGGAGCTTTTTAGAAGCCTTCTAAAAAGCACGAAAATGAGAGCACTGTAATTAGCTTTCGAAAGCAAATTCACAAATTTTGTTGTATTGTGTAAAATTCTTGTTTAAGTGTATATAAGTTTATATATATATATATACACACAATACCCATGTCCTTCAAAGTGTAATAAATAGTCTGCCCACGTATAAACTAGGTTTAAATTTGCATCTGCTCTAAGATTAATGCTGCCAGTCTTGCAGACACTTGAGCGGGCAGACGGCATTTCCTTATTCCTGCAGAATAGAGACAAGCGAGATGATTAATTATAGCAGAGGTAAACTAGACTTCAAGGTCAAATGCAGAGGCTTGTTTCACGTCTCCACCCCTTCTAACAATATTACGTGTAACGCTAGCCTTGGAAACAAGGTTAGGCACACTTGGACTCGATAATGCACTGGAGTCGTTTACTTTTGTGCACTACATTTCCGAAATGAAAACTATGAGTTAGCTTGAGTTAGGTTATGTTAGGTCACTGGAACATTGAATCTTTATGTAATTCTAAAATTGTTTTAGAATTATTTAGGCTTTTGAATATGAAAATTTGAAGAGTTGAAACATCATATCTATTATGACCTTTCTTAAAATTTGTTTTAAACTTTTTTGTTAAATATAAGCAATGTCTAGTTGCTGAGACAATAAATATTTAATCCTGCAATGAGGACCAGTTTCTTAATTAGCTAATATATACAAACTTATAATTAGTATGTAGAATTATATTCAGATATTCGGGTTTTGGTTTAGAATAGCATCCTTTGATTTAAAATCAAAATAAAATTTGAAACCAAGTATAACCGATGCTCCTAAAGATACTCTTAAACATATATTATTGTGCTCTTGTATGAAGAATATCATTTGTGATGGTTACAAGTAAATATTATTGTTACGAGTATTTTTAAAATGCAAATGTATTTTTGAGGACATTTCGATTTTAGCAGGGAGAAAACCCTTCAGGTCTCGTCATCATGGAGCGTGTCAGCTTTGGCTCACATTAAGTGATAACTTATGATTTCATACATCAGCTGTTTTATGTTATAGGCTATGTTGTAGAACAGCTGTTTTAACACGTAGATTATGTTACTTTGTTATCATACATTTTAATATAATGTAGTAACACAAAATGTTACTAATAAATCATTTAAAAAATGTAATTTCATCATTTAATAAATATACAGTAATAATATATGTTTTAATAAATATTACTGTAACGAAATCAGTAAATAATTATAAATAATAAATTCTTGAATTTTGTAGTCCAAGACATTGAGATGAGAAGGCACTGATGAAGATCGGCACATATCAATCGAAAACGTTCTGTCTCAGTGAGTTTTAACAAATTTATAAAATTTAAAGTTCGGATAGTCATAAACTATTGTTTAAGTGATTAAAAAAATAAGAAATGTTTATTACAATTTTTCTAATGTTTATGCAAATTTCCTTAAGCTTGTCTGTCACTTTTTTAAAACCAACTTAAATTTAATTCGTAAAATAAAATATTATTCAGTAAATTTGTCAGTACCTAATAAATGTTTTCTATAACCGTGTTCTTAAATGATTAACTAAATTAGCTAGATTCTATTAAAACATCTAATAATTTTTTTTCTTAGTTAAGGTTTCACTTCTGTCGGCCAATCCAACGAACTGAATCATTTTTTCAATATGTTTATTTAAATTCTTAATTAAAAATTGTTGTTGACCAAAAAATTGATTTGGGAATATTTGCATTTGCAGTTCAAATCTTTTGAGACGAAGAGTGTAATATTTCAAAATATCTGTCTTTCTTTTTTGAAACACATCCTGCTGTGTTTAGACAATATTGCAATTTCCTACAAAAAGCTCAATTTTGTAATTAAAGATATCTATTTGTACCTAGTATTACCCTAGAAATAAGGAATTAAAAAGAGTTTTGCTGAATAAAAAGTGGAACCGATGGTAAATATTTCATTTCTGATCTCAAGTTCTAGAGCATTAAGGGTACGGGAGTAGCAAGCAGGATGTGCCGTAGATGGATCTATCCCACGTTCCTTAAGTTTTTGTTCAGAACATCGCTCCCTTATTAGTACTCTTTAGAACAGCAGTAATGTTCTTCTAAGGATTAGGGTACCATTATATTCGAAAGTTTTATCTCCCTTTGGGTATTTAAGTGTTTGTATAGTAACCATATCTCATTATAATACTACACAAGAAGATAAAATAAATTAATAAAACTTTAAAAAATATTTTGAAAGTATATTCGTAAACAAATCTAAATCTTGCCTTTTTGAAATAATTAAGAATTAGAAAATATATGCGAAATTAATATGAACGATATAATTACTCTCCCGACTTTAATAAATTAGTCAGAAATAAATGAATGCATTTTTACCCAAGTATTATTCATTGTAATAATTAAATTGTTCCATTATAAAACACTAAACTACGGACCTGAAACTCAGTTTTTCTTCTACAGAGCTTTTCAACTGAATCATTTATTACCGATGTCATGCTGAAGACAAACAACTAAGAAGGGAAAAACATTCCAACAGTGAATTTATTAGGGGTTGTAGAAATAAATTGCCAAGATAGTACGTTTTTGTGCTGAATTCGCTTTGTTTTCAATGTTTTTATGTTTTCTTAATTTTCAACTCATTTCAAAACTTAAGGATAAATCAACTTCTTACACTTGGAAACTTGAATATTAAGACAAAAATGTTACTTTCGGTGAGGATGCCTTTGTCGCTTGGGTACAAATGGAATACAAGTGTATACATTTCGAAAACAGAAATATTAAAATTTTCGGTACATTTTTTAAATTTCTATTATAATAAAACTAGTAGAAAAATTGTGATCCAATCACAGACAAATTAAACATAAAAAAGGTGTAGCTCAAAATTTCAACATATAACTAATGTTTTTTCAGGCGTCATTTATTAAACAAAATTATAAATTGAAGAAAATATGTTTACATTTTGTAATTTGGTGAGAAACAGCAAATACGTTTGAATTTTTTGTAAAACTTAAACATCACATTTTTTACATACATTTAACCATACATATACGACGTGTAATGTATATTTATATTATATATATATATATAAATATGAAAAAATAAGAGAAGATACAAATACCAGAATAATTTATTAACATCATCAGGAATAACAAATAATAGCATACATACAAGTGCTAATTAGATAAAACATATAGTGTTGCAAAAATTATTACAATATTGTCAAGTTTATCAATCTGTAGCCTTAATACTATATACATTGAATATAGAATCGAATTTTTATTTTATTTTTATCTGTTCATTTATCAACATCTTATTAATATTATATTTATATAATTGTAAGGCTTCAAAAAGCAGTTTAACGTTTAGCAGCTTATTAAGCTTGACAATATTGTAGTAGATTTGGCAACACTGTTTGTTAGATGTAATTAGCACTTCTATGAGCGAAATTTTTTGTTATTCTTGATGATGTTGGTACTGTTTGCTTTGATCTGTATGATTCAATAAATTATTCTTGTATTTGTATCTTTTATTATTTGCATAAATTCACAAGAATTTTATACACACACACACACACACACCCACACTGTAACGGTCTGGAAGGCCGTCCAAATTGGGGAAATTAATAATTTCCTATTTTTTAAATAACAATTTTAATATTTAAATAATAAGGTTTTAATTTATGGTATAAGGAAACGTTGTAAAGAGTCAAGAAGTCAGTAAAATTTTGAATAAGTATTATTAAGACAAATTAAAAGTTATAATAGCATGAAACTGTAATAACTAACTAAATTTGATAAACGAGAGTGCAGTGAAAATCTTCTAAGTGCCGAAAAAATGCTAACTTGAGAACTAGGTCACGTAAAACGATCACTGACATTTTGAAATGACCAACAAGATCCAAAATGAACAATAGTGAAAACTAAATTTAAAAAACTTAAGTAACAAAAAAGTTACAGCCATTTTAAAATAATATACATTTTTCAGTGTTCTAAAACAGATAACAAAATTATGCAGGTTGAATCGAAGAAGCACGGAGATAGCGACGAGCTTAGAACAGGGGGGAAGGGTTACATAGCCGCAATAATACAGGAACCTAGGGCCTCTAAGGCAGTCTGTAAAAATGTTTAATACGAGGTTCGAACGGCCGTAGTGTCGGATCGCGCCTAGGACCATCACCATCGGCCAGATGGGACCAAACCATCACTCTTCCGCCGTCTAAGACCATCCATGGACAAGAGCACCAGACTCAGCCTCCAGGACGCGGAAATGGAGAAAGACTTCCATCGACTGACCAGGGATGGCAACTTCCGATGTCCAGGGATCAGAGAATCCAGACGAAATGACTCTAGGACTCTGGAATGTTGTTTCATTCCAGCTGACTATTTTACTGACATGTGTGACTATATACAGACCCAACAAACTTGCCAACCTTCTTAGGGTAGGTAATACAAACGTTAAGGTAGAAGTCAGCGGGAATAGGCTTGCATTTAGGCGTGGTCCATTACGCGGGAACACAAGACAAAATTTAGGGATCTTAACACGGTACACAAAACGGTGTGAGCAGCAGATACATAAATATATAATAAATAGGTAATTGTGCTAACGAAGCGGGGAGACGTTGCAACACACACACACACACACACACACACACACACACACACACACACACACACACACACACACACACACACATTTATATTTATATAATATGTTTTCTTGTTAAGTAGTCAAAACAACAGAGGATATTAAAGTTCAAGAACTTTATTTATTATTATGTAAAACGTTCTGTTGGCAAAGAGCACTAACATCATCAGCAATAAATAAATACTGATTATGTCATGTAGTTGCTTCTGGGTCGTTGGTACTGTTTGCCAACAAAAATCTTTAAATAATGAACAAATTATAAATGATTCTTATATTTGAATATCCTCAGCTGTTTTGATTATTATACTATATATATATATATATATATATATATATATATATATATATATATATATATAGGCCTACTGATATCTGTAATGAATAAAATGATTGGATTTTAATGTTTGTCTAGACTGGAAATAGGTTTATTTAAAATAATGTTATAAATGATTGGCATGGAATCTGTATTCAGTCACGTGCTAAGGCGACCTAAGACTTGCGCAGTAGACGTTGCAGTCAAGGTTCAGCTTTGGAATTAGTCTCCCACTTCTCTACTGCATTTAGTTAAAGTGACAAAGTATAGCAAAGAGCATGAATAAGTACCAAGGTTCCTACACCGAATTGCGCTAAACATTAATCCTAAACTAGGAGGTGTGCTTCCTGTTACGGCATAACGTGACTCTCTGTAGCTGTCGGTGTACAGTCTGATCAAGTATACATCTGTATAGGTTTCTGAGAATTATATTTCCAAATGTTAATTAATAATAATGTTTGCTTTTTTACACGTTAAAATTAAACTCTTGCTTAATCTCTTTTATGTTCAATATACCTCTTCACGTCAGATCATATTGCTACTGCAGAGGAACCAGTTCAGATTGCGTTGCCGAAGCTACAGTGACGTCATTCTCCTTGAAGTGGATAATTGCAATACGGACGTAACTTTGCTGTCTAATGTAGTTTGAAACCCCCAAACCCAATTGACATTTGGATGCAGCTGTAAACATCTAATATTTCCAATTATAGATACTTTGACAAGTACATAGTGTTGTATACTTAATATATATTTGCGTACGTTTTTCTACCTGACCTAACATTAAAATATTTTCCTTTGTTGAAGCTCTTCGGAAGTTGTTCACAGCAGATATAAAATTGAGAAGGCAGACTGGATTACCTTTACTGAAGAAACTCGCCTAAACGCCTTAGAAATTGAACATAATCTAACATCAATTGAAAAGGGAATTTAAATGCTGCAAACAAAAGCATACCTAAAAAAAAATGGCATTAAAAAATAAGTTACATGAACAACTGGTGGAATGATGGCATCGAAAGCCTTAGGAAGGACAGTATTAAAGCTCGGAAAAGATGGGTGAAAAACAGACACCCAAACAACAGAATGGAATATAATAGATGCAACGCCACCCTACGAAAAGCTATCACTGAAGCTAAAAAAAAATCATGGAGAGAGTTTGTCGGCTCTATGAATATAAACACCCCATCAAGCACGGTATGGAAAAAATTTAAAGCTACGAACGGTAAATCATCAAGGAAAATTGAAACTGGCGAACGGAGTGCTCCTGATAGCGGACCAAGAGAAAGCAAACGCCTTCAGCAAGCATTATTCAAATCGATCGGGAAAGCGAGTGTCTTTACCTATGAATCTAATAGATGAAGAGCAATTCTTCAACTGCCGCATGGAACTGCTATGTCTACATGAAGATATGGATAATGCACCATTTACAATGAAAGAGCTGACAAATGCCTTGGCAAAAATCAACTGTTCATCTCCTGGGGCAGATAATATCCATAATGAGATGTTGAAGAACTGTTCACAAAGGATGCACAGCAACATATTAAATTTATTCAATGATGTCTAGAAAACAGGAGAAATACCGCAAAAATGGAAAACCGCTCGAATCATTCCTATCCGCAAACCTGGAAAAGACGAATCGCAACTAGAATCTTATAGACCCATATCGCTGACATCCTGCCTGGGGAAACTCATGGAACGTCTAGTGAACGCAAGACTAACATGGAGACTAGAAAACGATGATAAACTGAGCAATCTCCAATTTGGTTTCCGGCGTCAGAGGAGCACTGCGGATGCATTGCTATATTTCACAAACCAAATTTACAAAGGTTTTGAATGAAAGAAGGCTACAATTGCGGTGATGATCGACTACGAAGCAGCTTTTGACAACATTCCGCATGCTACGGTTATCCTCCAGTGTATGAAGCTTGGCATAAGGGGCAAGATGTTGAATTATATTGTATCTTACCTAGAAAACAGGTGCATTCAGGTGGACGTCAATGGAACCATCTCATCAAATCACATTGTTGCAAATGACATTCCCCAAGGTGGAATTATTTGTCCAACCCTCTTTAATATCGCACTTCACGATTTCTCGGCCCAGCTCCCTCCTGGAGTGTCCAGCTGTACATTCACGGATGACTGCACGATCTGGGCATCGGATGAAGACCATCTCAAAGCGATAGATTTGGTTCCACTAGCTATACACAAGATAATGGAATGGTGTGGAAAGTGGTCACTTAAAGTATCTCTGGACAAGACAGAGTGCTCTTTTTTCACGAGAAGAAATAATTTGGCAAATTACATACCGCAGTTACGAATACATGATGTTCCCGTGAAATTTAACCCTAACCCAAAATTGTTGGGAGTAGTGTTGGATTCAAAATAACGTTGGGCAAAGCAAGTGAACTATGTTTTGGAGAAGTGCACATCGCGGCTGAATGCGCTCAAAGTAGTGGCCAGTCGCAACTGGGGTGCAGGCACAACAACACTAAGATCATTTTACTTAGCCTTTGTACGCTCCAAAGCTACTTATTGCTGTGAGGTTTGGGGAGCTGCAGCCAAAACACACATTGACAAAATAGGCCGCATTCAAGCAGCGGCTCTCCGTACATGCCTTGGATGCCTGAGCACCACTCCTACCTCTGCTATGGAAGTGGAACTGGGTGTTGAGCCTATTGAAATATATATCAGAAGGCTAATGTGGACCAAATACTTAAGAATACAGTCATCAACGCCTAACCATCCTCTATATCGTGATAAATGCAAGCAGTAACATCAGAAACTCATTCACGTGTCAAATTAAGTCCATGGCCTCCATGTTAATGTGTGGCGTTCCTGAAACCATCCCAGTGACATATGATGACAGACCAGGCATATGGAATGGAGTGGAAATTGTTATGGAACTACCAAACCGGTTAACGAAAAACAACCACCCAGCAATCTTGAAAAGTGAAGCATTGTCCATGATAAATGAGCTTTATGATCGCCATTTCAAGATATTCACTGAGTACTCAGTGGACATTGAAGGAAAAGTTGCGGGTGCCGGTTACTTTAACGAAACAACTGGTGATAGGTACTATGTGCCAGCAAACTCATTGTCCAATATGGACGCAGAATTACTAGCTATAAATGCAGTGCTTACAAGTTGTTTATCATTGAAAGTATCGCAGGTATGTGTCTTAACGGACTCCCAAAAGTGCTCCGCAGGCTATCTTGAACTCCGAACCTCTGGCATATGCTTTTCGTATCATGGAAATTAGACGCCTGCTTTGTGAACTACAGAGCCATAGATGTGAGATTACTTTGCAGTGGGTACCATCTCATTGCGACGTATACGGAAATGAGATTGTGGACCAAATAGCGAAATCAGCCTCTAAAATGCAGCCTACAGATGAGAAGAGGGTTTCATTGCTTCACTGTAGGAACCAAAACAACAAATATTTCTATAAAGCCTGGTCGGACAAATGGAATCAGTCAACAATTGGGAGACACCTACACAAGATTCAACCCCTACCAACTGACGGGAACCTATATAAGGGGGTGCAAAGACAACTAGCATCTTTTGCAGCAAGAGCTAGAATTGGTCACATAGTTACGCAGAAGTATCTATTCCGCTTCAACCTTACTGATTCGTCGCACTGTGCTTATGCGAAGACGATGAAGAGGATCTGGAGCACATTCTTCTGCGTTGCAACTATCCAATTCTTTCACGTGACCTACTAAGAGCAGAAGTCAATGATTTTGAGGACATCCTTAAAAGTAAAAAACACTGGCAGCTTGCTTGTGCCGCGTACATTGGACACCGGGCCATCGGCTATGATTGATGCTGGACGCCCGTACTAAGAAGTAAGAAGTACGCCCTTCGGAATGTCTTCATTTTCAAAACTTAAATAGTAAAAAAGTTAAGAGTACTATTTGAAATGGAGTCATTCCGAAACGAGTCAACATTGGAAAATATTTTATCGTTAGGAAACGCAGAAAAATGTACCAAAATGTATACAAATATTCCAAACAGAATGGAAGACGGGTATATTAAGAAACCCCTAATCTTCAATGTTCCAGTTTCGAAGAAATATGACACTAGTCTATCCTATAAGAAAATAACAATTAAAAAAAAATTGTGCCAATAATTATTATTGCGATTTGCTTAGTTAATAAAACAGTTTAGACCAAATTAAAACTGCAAATAAAGCAATAACCTATTTGGTGAATTTATGTTAGTAAGTAAGATCAATTTACTAAAGTAACAATAAAACATTCGATTTTAATAATAAAAAATTTACTAATAAGACACGTGATGGCTGGCGAACATGACGTCAACTAATGATTGTAATACTATACTTAAAGATGATTGGAAGACAG
>JBAIZL010000003.1:87699541-87727041 GCA_036971475.1 Prosapia bicincta | reverse complement strand
CAAACTATATTTCCTTTGCTAGGAAATGTAATTGAATTTGCAAGAAGGAATTTAAATAATGCATTACGGCGTTTATTATCACGTGTTTAGAGTAAATGTGTATTTTTTCAACATTTTAATAACAAATTCAATAAGCGGTGTTTGTGAGAGTATAGGTTGTAATTTTCTTACCTGATTCTAATTTTACCAACTCCTCCTTTCAGTGACTATTGCTCCCACCAGCCAATTAATCCTTGAATGTACACTCCCTAAATAGATTCGGACCGTCCACACCAAGACCTCCTACCTCTTCCTACTCCCTCCTTTCTAAATATATTGCTAAATTTATTAGTTGAAGAATGTCAATAAGCTGTGTTTGGGAGAGCATAATTGTAACCTCCATACCTTATTTTTATTCTGTCCACGCCGTCTCCTTTAGGAGGTTATTTTTATAATACCCAATTAATCCTTGAATGTGCACTCTCTAATAGATTTGGTCCTTTCACACCAAGACCTCCTACCTCTTGCTAATCTCTGCTTTCTACAGATATTAATAAAGTTATTAGTTTAAGAATGTGCAATAAGCTGTATTTGGGAGAGCCTAATTGTAACCTCCATACCTTATTTTTATTCTGTCCGCGCCGTCTCCTTTAGGAGGTTATTGCTCATAATATCCTTGAAAGTACACTCTCTACTTGGACCTGGTCCTCCCATACCGATCCCTCAAGCAAGCACTCTCTTCCTACTCTCCTCTTTTTTAAAAAATTGCTGTGATTTATATGTTGGAGAATTTAATATTTACAATTGTGGCTTGACCATGTATTTTTAATTTCGTAATTTTTAGACAAATTTCAATTTCAAATCCTTATTCCATCCTATCCAATACCACCACAGTCTCTCTTTGCAACTAAGATAACCTCAACATGCGTCAATAACACATCTTAAACACTTCAATATCTTCGTGGTATCCGTCTACAAAACCTTACCTCTTATTCTACACAGTAACGCGTAACCCTTTAAAGTCTGTAGTGTAATCTAAAGAGTAACGAGAAAATTCTTTATTTCCATACAAACACGCACAGCTCGTTCAATTCTAACTTTAGTTCCTTCACTGTAAACACACGTTTCATGATATGTATAGGGTTCACTGATGTATATATTTATGTGATGTACTTATTTTAAACTTCACTGTAAACACACGTTTCATGATATGTAAAGGGTTCACTGATGTATATATTTATGTGCTGTACTTATTTTAAACTTCACTGTAAACACACGTTTCATGATATGTATAGGGTTCACTGATGTATATATTTATGTGCTGTACTTATTTTAAACTTCACTGTAAACACACGTTTCATGATATGCATAGGGTTCACTGATGTATATATTTATGTGCTGTACTTATTTTAAACTTCACTGTAAACATACGTTTCATGATATGTATAGGGTTCACTGATGTATATATTTATGTGCTGTACTTATTTTAAACTTCACTGTAAACACACGTTTCATGATATGTATAGGGTTCACTGATGTATATATTTATGTGCTGTACTTATTTTAAACTTCACTGTA
This sequence comes from Prosapia bicincta, assembly GCA_036971475.1. Lineage (NCBI taxonomy): Eukaryota > Metazoa > Arthropoda > Insecta > Hemiptera > Cercopidae > Prosapia > Prosapia bicincta. Next base: position 87,725,484 of record JBAIZL010000003.1, on the reverse strand, counting down.
AACACACGTTTCATGATATGTATAGGGTTCACTGATGTATATATTTATGTGCTGTACTTATTTTAAACTTCACTGTAAACACACGTTTCATGATATGTATAGGGTTCACTGATGTATATATTTATGTGCTGTACTTATTTTAAACTTCACTGTAAACACACGTTTCATGATATGTATAGGGTTCACTGATGTATATATTTATGTGCTGTACTTATTTTAAACTTCACTGTAAACACACGTTTCATGATATGTATAGGGTTCACTGATGTATATATTTATGTGCTGTACTTATTTTAAACTTCACTGTAAACACACGTTTCATGATATGTATAGGGTTCACTGATGTATATATTTATGTGCTGTACTTATTTTAAACTGCATGCTAATTGTTTAGTTAGTTCAAGACTATATTCTTCACCTTTGTTTTTATATTATTCAACAATGAAGATCTTCAATATCGCCAGGAGTATAGCTGTATCATCAGCATACCTAATATTGTTCTTGAATTGTAGTCCATTACGTTCGGTGAATCTTATTAATCACTTAAAAAATAGTTTATGACTATCCGAACTTTAAATTTTGTAAATTTGTTAAAACGTACTGATACAGGACGTTTTCGGTCGCTATGTGCCGATCTTCGTCAGTGTCTTCACTTGAACTGCAACCTGTCTTGCAGAATTCTGGAAATTTGTCAGTCTATTACGTTTGGTGAATCCTATTATTCACTTAAAAAATAGTTTATGACTATCCGAACTTTACATTTTTTTAGTTTGGTAAAACGTACTGAGACATAACGTTTTCGATCGCTATGTGCCGATCTTCATCAGTGTCTTCACTTGAACTGCAACCTGTCTTGCAGAATTCTGGAAATTTGTCAGTCTATTACGTTCGGTGAATCTTATTAATCACTTAAAAAATAGTTTATGACTATCCGAACTTTAAATTTTGTAAATTTGTTAAAACGTACTGATACAGGACGTTTTCGGTCGCTATGTGCCGATCTTCATCAGTGTCTTCACTTGAACTGCAACCTGTCTTGCAGAATTCTGGAAATTTGTCAGTCTATTACGTTCGGTGAATCTTATTAATCACTTAAAAAATAGTTTATGACTATCCGAACTTTAAATTTTGTAAATTTGTTAAAACGTACTGAGACAGAACGTTTTCGATCGCTATGTGCCGATCTTCATCAGTGTCTTCACTTGAACTGCAACCTGTCTTGCAGAATTCTGGAAATTTGTCAGTCTATTACGTTCGGTGAATCCTATTATTCACTTAAAAAATAGTTTATGACTATCCGAACTTTACATTTTTTTAGTTTGGTAAAACGTACTGAGACATAACGTTTTCGATCGCTATGTGCCGATCTTCGTCAGTGTCTTCCACGAAGATCGCCACATAGCGATCGAAAACGTTCTGCCTCAGTAAGTTTTAACAAATTTACTAAATATAAGTTCGGATAGTCATAAACTATTGTTTAAGTGATTACTAATATTGTTGATATCACAACCGTTACGTTTTAAACCAACTGAGCTTTAAGATATAACAAAAAGCGTTAGTCTGTTTCAGTGTGCCTATTAAAGAAGAGAGTAGATTTTTAGATTCGCCATTAACTTTAGTTTTATCTACTCTGTAAGTCTCACTATATATTTATTTTAAATGTCGTAAGTAATTTTATCATTAGTCAGAGAAGCTTGTATTTATTAATTTTAGTTATAGTGTTTGTGTGATGTCAATGATGAAGACAATATAGCAAGTATAAGTAAGTCGCAGCAAGTATAGCTAAAACTAAACGCTTTATGATGAGGACGTGTAAATTTATTTATTATCTACGTCAGTAATATAAAGGTGTTACGGTTCCTGACAAAATAAATTTATTGAAATAATATACAAAGCAAATCACGTTTAATATAGATATAATTAAAAATAATACTTCAATAAAAAAAATTGTTTTTGATACGGTATATATTTAAAGTGTTATAATAATTTTATTTACATATACCAATACTTTAATCGTGTTATATGTAAATATTCAGTATCTGAAAGACAATGAATACAACAGACAGGGGTAAATGGGGCAGAACATATATGTGTACATTGCAGACTCAAACAAATAAAATAGACGGAGCTGTATAGGCAGTTTAACATCAGTGGTAATCGTGCAACCGTGAACCGGTAACAAACACAAGCTAGAAATGCAAAAAGTTTAAAACCTGAATGCGTAACAATAAAATAATAACGTGACCACACACCAGAAGCATTTAAGACACCTAAGTGCGTTCCCCAAGTCAAACTGTGTGTTTTATGTTAGAGTAGTTACTCGGACAGCAATTACAGAGAGCACGAAATTATTCGGATTTCACTCTAGGATCAGGATTCCAACTCTAGGATTAATGACTAAAAATGATATTTTTCAACATGGCGCTAAGAGACTCCGGTCTTACCGGGAGTAGATGAGGGTCCGATAGCACTGCCTGGACCGATCTAATCAGACCGGCTACACGGGTACGGAAACTTGGTAGTTTGGAAGGTGCTATTGATCCCGAATAGTTCGGATGGTTGTAGAAACCATTGTGCCTGATCAAAGTTAGTCTTGTTGCAGGTCACTAGTCAAGGCGTTCATCATAGAGATGTCGAAAGACACTCAAGATTAGTACCTCGAGTCGAGGCACCAAGCCTTCCGCTTTCCAAGTCTCGTGATTGACGCTAGTCATCCAGGCGTGAGTCACTAGTTTGAGGTTTAATTCGTGGGGGCATGCGTTCAACATGCTTGATAATGGATCTCCAAATGCGCATCTATTTATGTTTATCCTAAATGCATCTATTTAGGGCTAGGAGACAAGAGTCGAAAGGCTAAGTGTTCGGAAGTCCAAGCTCTTCTTATTTTAACCTCTTTCTTTCTTCTTATCTTTTTACATAAAACACACACGATTTATGTATAAATTGTATCATAACTTACTTCACCTTATACAAATATAATTTACGGGGGTACAATATTTCCCTTTTTTGTTGATAACAAATATAGTACATTGTAGTATACATCGCTCCAAGGAAATTATTTCATGTAAGTAATTTATTTCCTTTGCAACCAAGGATTTCCTTGTTATTATTAATATGAGCCGTTAGGCATGTTGTTTTATAATTGCTTGTATGTTAAATGGAATATTATGAGTTTTTATTATGTGCAGAATAATATCCTTAAGCTGGAGGAAGTGCATCACGTGTTCTCTACGCAATATGGCAGCGTCCTATTCCACTGTAGTTAAACTGGGATGTCGTCAAGGTGTAAGAGTTGCAGATGGGATTATACCAGTGAGACCAACCCCAATGCAGGGGTTGTATTACGCAAACGAGTCTCAATGGAGTTGCGCCATAGTGTAACCAATTGCATTTCCTAATTAATCTCCTCTGTGCATAGGAAAGTTTATCTAGTTAGATGTACAATATAAATACGTATATACTTCAAATAAACGATTTCCAATGAAAAAATGTCTTTTACAGAGAAACGTCAATGATCTTCCTTCAGAGGAAAGGGTTTAGTAAAGTAGAAGTAAATTAACATTTGACATCTGTAAAATTATTTAGATGGAAGATTAAGGTAGTGGTAAAAAGCTCTAATGGAATTGTGGGAGTGTAAGTCTGGACCAGTGCTTGCTTCACATTGGCCAAAGAGGTGAGTCTCAAAGAATTCTGTTCAATTTTACAGCCAATACCATAGTTGTTACATTTGAATATTTCATAATGTAAGTATTCATTTTTATACGAAATATATCGTAATATACCTATCTTTACTTCTGTTAAGAATAAGCCTATTTCTATAGTTTCGTTGGAATTTTTCTGCCTTTCTTAACTTTACAATATTTATATTCGAGTATGTTATTCAGACGTGATTTTTAAAAGTTAAAATTTAATAATTAGATAAACGCCAGTAATCAAGAGTAGGCGTGTACAAATAGGAAGCGAAGTCTGCAAGGGGGGGCGTGTGTATAAGTATATACAGACAAACTCAAGATTTGGGCGAATAGTACTATTTACGTTTTGAAAATGGAGTCATTCCGAAACACGTCAAAAAAGAAAATATTTTAATGTTAGGAAAGGCAGAAAATGTACTCGAGTTATTATATCTCTTAATATTTAAATAGAATATTTTCCAATATTATATATAGAATATATAAAGAAAGAAGAATATAGAAACTTATTCCAAGATCAAGTAGATATAATTTATATTAGCGGTTGAAGAACGCTTTTTGTCGGCGTTAAAGAATAACTCGAGAAAGAAATAAGTCACAATAAGTAATAGAAATGAAGAGAAATGATTTTATAATTTTATTATCATTTCTAAGAAGGAATAAAAACGCAATTTTTGTTATCATAGTGATAAAATCTAAAGATATATTAAAAAAAAAACTAATAAAACTCCGAAAGTCTTAAATGTGCGACAAGTTATATCTGTATAAAGTCTCTTAAAGCGAGGAATGTAAAATGCTTACACCACCACCTATAGTCAAATTAATCGTGACGTCATACAAAACCTTTTGTGACGTCACACTACAATATATCAAAATGACAGTAAGGTTTTATAAATAGGTATTATTAGGTACATTATTATAAATAGGCATTCAACAGGTTTAATTATTACATATGATATTTATTTTAAACATTGAACGTCAGCACTATAGATTTCTTTCAAACTCGAAAACTTTCAGTCCTTTGGAATCTCTCATGCCTCAATGCTAATTTCACCTTTATAACTCAAGGTTTTAATTGTTTTGAAAAACGTATTACCTCTTTATACATTATTAAAGACGGTTTGAAGACATTCTTAAGTCAAGGTTTTACTCAGATAACTTCTAAAGCACAAAGTTAAGAGACACCTCGATAAGTCAGAAGCAGTGTAACGGTGCCTACTGTAGATCACGTTTTTGTGGTGACCTCCTGAGATTGTTTCTCCTCTGAAGCGACACTTGCTGGAGATGATTTACTGCGTATTTATTTTATAAGAAAACTAATCTATAGAAGTAAAAATTTTGAACAGTCCAATAATATCCTCTTTTTAATCACTAAACAACAATAACCCTTGCTACAAATATTTAAATAACCTTGATGTGCATTTCGCTAAGACAGTTCGAATCTGCATCACCACGTTACAAACATCCAACCCAAGGTTTTTATGTTTCTAACCTTACAACGACGCTAACTCTGTTATAAAAATATATATCAAGGGTCACTGATGTTTATTGTTTATAATTACGCTACTGTAATGTGTACAGATTTTTGTACCAGATCTATGTTTAGTTTTGAATTAGTCACAACATGTAGTACACAATTGGTGACTTTTTTAAATTAATTATTATGATTGACTTTCCCCTATTTAATAATCCTTTCTCCGTATAAAAAAATACTTGGATTTCAAATTCATTACAATATATTAAAAATATATTACAATATAATGTATTTTAATTATTTTTCATTCATTCTATTAATTCACACTCTCCATATATATATATATATATATATATATATACATCTTGTTCAAATTTTCAATCGTTAATAAAATACATTTTATTCCTCCACTCAAGTTTGAAATACATTTTTTAAAACTTATAGTACATGACAATTGATGTGATTACAGTTTTTCCAAGTATTAATTGATTAATTAAATGTAATAATGAAATAATTTTACGTTTACATGCGAGAAAAACGTTTCCCGAACGGGGCAAGGTATGCAATATAGTTATTTCGTACCTTTGGTTTAAAAACAAGTGGTAACATGATTTCGTAAAACAGCTGATTTTATGTTAGAGGCTATGTGGTAGAACAGCTGTTTTAAAGTATAGGTTATGTTACTTTATTTATATTAATTGTAATTATAAAAAGTAACTAGAATAAAATTTGTTTTTGAGACCTAAGAAGGAATTTATTTTAAAAATGTTTAATTTATATTACTTGGTAATATTCAAGGAATTTTATTACGCAGCATGTAACAGCATTTACGTTTTCCCTATCTAGATATAGTTTGTATGCACTCTGTTTCCTACCTAGCTACAATATAACTTTCAGGTAAACTATCACGTTAAGAAACTGTGGCGTAAATTTAAATAAATAAATAAAACTTCTCAACCACAATTACACTTTTTAGTCACTTAAATCCTAATTCTTTTGTGAATAAATTATTTTCAGAGGAATCGGATATAGTTCATTCCGAGTGTGTTCATTATAACTGTTTTCTCTGATGATGACTTCTTGGGAATCGAAACATGCATTAGAGTGTAAGTAATTAAAATGGTTATATATGTTTAAGAGGTTTCATTTATTCATAAATAATACACACAACCTCTCCCCAATGTACGTATTGTCATGTCTCTGAGGATAGTTACTTTGCAAGCAAAATATATAGAATACCAGAGTAAAAATATTTGTGGTTAGTGGCCTAATTTTCGTGTATTAATTATTAATAATAAACAACAGTAAATTATTCTAAATAATTAGTGATTTATTTATTCAGTTATACCAACTACTACATCCTAGTGCCAATGTTGTCAACAGCAGGGTTCTGTTACTCTCAACGAGTCACAGTCGACAATTTTCATGTTCGGTAACTCGATCTCGGTCTAGTTGAAATATTTCGATACATCGATTTCTTCTCTAGCTTCTTCAAGCTCGAAATAGTGAGTTTAATTCTAATTGTTCTATGATGAATTATTATTTTAATTTAAAGATATTTAAAAAACCTTATTTATTTTTCTCAAAGTGAAATAAAACAAACACCTTTGTCTAATTTTTATTAAATCTGTACAAATTCAAATTAATTTACGATTAGAATGTTTGATTTCAAATAAGTAATTTCAAAGAGTAATTGCAAACAAACAGCTTTGTTTTGTACAACATAAAGTAGTATGGAATTTGCAATATACTAAATGTGACTGATTATTTGAACAAACCAGACGTTTGTGGAGTACTTTGTAATGTAAAATTTCATCAGTTGGTCTCCATGGTTACCAACACTTGAGACCGGACAGTCTATGTGTAGTAAAACTTTAACCAGCAATGAAATTTGAATTGATTCAACTAACTTTATTCCAATTTACAAAGTAATAGAAAAATACTCTTCTTGATAAATTTGCATCGCGAATGGATTACTGTTCATTAAACTCATTCACTGCATACAACTGTTCGAAAATATTTAATATATACTTGAATAACGAACCACTAACTAAAACATAATACAGATACGCTTGCATCTTTATTAAATGTCGTAATAAAACTTCGTAGGGAAACTTCCATAAAAACTAAACAATGACTTTTGTAAAAACCGCTTGTGCTTTTTCCATTGTCGTCAATCACGGACATAACCATCGCGGTTTACAAATTACGGAAATTAGATTTCAGGGAAAGAAAGATTGTTCTCTCAGCAGGAAGCCAATTTAGGGAACTGATGAACAGTTTAACCCATGATTCCTCAGGGAAAGGATAATTTCCCTCAAACCACATTCAGGACAATCATGACCTACTTTCTCGGTAAGGAATTTAGTTTCACTTCACCTAAGCCAATTAATTACGTGATACTATTAAAAGAATTCAATTATATAGAAATGTTACAGAACTTGGAAACAAATTCTTCCTGTTCTTAATGACTTCTAATGCGATTGTATATTTAGAAATTTAAAATTTTAAGCATTGCTTCATCGTTGTATTCAATTTAATTCCCTTTTTTTTAAACTGAATTTAAAAGTTTTGTGAATATCATTTATAGATTTTTTACACAGTTTGATATACAAAATTATTAAACCATTTTGTGTAGGCCAATATTTGATTTGAATGTATTTTAATATGCTTTTTGTTATCTGTCTATTTTAAATATCAACACACACACACATACACACACACACACTACTATATATATAAATAAATATGTATGTATATATATATATATATATATATATATATATATATACACTATAAAATATTCATGTATTTTCACATATAGATCATAAGTTTGAGAGGGTTTTTCGGAGGCACCACGTCGGTTTAGTAGCAATTGAATAGGACCTCGTTCATTACTGACCTCTCCATTAATGCTAACTTTTCGTTGAAGTCTCCCATTACTTGTTACTATAATCAAGGTTTCAAGTAAGCCATAACAGTGTTCTATTATGAGTTTTTATTGGTGGCATCTCTGCGCGCCTGTATAGTATTCAAACCGACGCACCTAGTATCAAAAGTATATTCATGTAAAATACACGCTGAGCTGCAACAGCTGATGCAGTCTTGCTAAATTGAATAATGCAAAATATCTTCTCTTGTGCGGACGCCATACTACGACAGACTGACATACGTTCAAGGTCAGCGCTATAGACATCAAGCGGGCACTCTCTGAAACCTTACACCACAGATATAACAGCTAGCGTTTTTTTTGTTACTTGATGAGTTTTGTTTCAATATTATGATTCGGGATATTTTAATAAAACATTCTGTATATTAAAAGTGTCGTAGCTGGGGAAATTATTACACACGTTACAAAAATTATAATTTTTACTTTCCTAACTTTAAAAGTAGAATTTTCGTGAAAATTATTTATATGTTTCCCGTTTTCGACCCTTTTGCTGTATAAATTACAAATTATATATTTGATTATAAAATTGAAAATAAATAAAATTTATTCACATAATGACAAACTGCTGTAATTACTGAATAACTATTTGCTCTAAACAAAAATAAGTTTGAACCAAATATATAATAAAATAAATACATAACTAGTTGAACAAAAATAATATATCAGTCTTTATTTCACTGTGTTTCTAAAATCCTATCTGAATGCTGGTGATCGACATAAGCGTGTTCCACTTACACAGTACGGATAAATTAAACAAGCGAAGCATAAAACTATTCGCTCCAACACCCTTCACTTGAAAATTGAAATTCTGACGAAACTTTATAGCATCTGCACCCACCGCGACGTGTATCAGCTGCATCACAATCTTTTCATATTAGTTTCAGAATGAAATCATCTAATTCTCGTTTCAGTACAAGGAACAAAAATTAATTCCGACAAATTAATTGATAATTTACGCTGATTGCACCAACTCAAGTGGCGGTTGCCATGGAAACCGACTAACGAGGCTAAGGCATTGCTAACTGAAGCTGTTCATTAGGGTTTCATATTGTTACACGTTTTGTTAAATAAAGCGAAATAAGCGAAAGAGAGAACAATCGTGAAAAGCATAATGAACAGTTTTGTCCTAATTCAGTTTTCTTCAATTTTTAGTTTTGTATATAAAGAAATAAAATAAATATAGTTGTGAATATTTACTTTTAAACGTTATATATTAAACTGTAATTCCTAACTATAGCTCATAAACTAGACCTCTTCAACATATCCCTTAAACCATATGTCCTAAACAATAATGCTTAAACTATAGCTTCTAAACTCTACTTCCTAAGCTATAACTTCTAAACTATAGTTACGGAATATATATTCCAGTACAGTTTTCTGCGTTTCCTAACATCACAATATTTTCCTTTGTTGATGCTTATTGAAATGGCGCCATTTTAAAACTTAAATGGTATTCACGTGAAAGTACTATTCAAGTTCTGAAATTAGAGTCATTCTGAAACGCGTCAACAAAAAAAAAAAAAATATTTTCATGTTAAGAAAGGTAGAAAAATGTACTGGAATACATACAAATATTCCTAACAGAAGTGAAGATGAGTAAGTTAAGAATTTATAGATACCGAAAAATACCTCCTAAACTGTAGCTCCTAAACTATACCTCTCTACCTGTAGCTTCTAAACTATACCTCTCTACCTGTAGTTCCTAAACTATACCTCTCTACCTGTAGCTTCTAAACTATACCTCTCTACCTGTAGCTCCTAAACTATACCTCTCTACCTGTAGCTTCTAAACTATACCTCTTTACCTGTAGCTCCTAAACTATACCTCTCTACCTGTAGCTCCTAAACTATACCTCTCTACCTGTAGCTTCTAAACTATACCTCTCTACCTGTAGCTCCTAAACTATACCTCTCTACCTGTAGCTTCTAAACTATACCTCTCTACCTGTAGCTCCTAAACTATACCTCTCTACCTCTAGCTCCTAAACTATACCTCTCCACCTGTAGTTCCTAAACTATACCTCTTTACCTCTAGCTCCTAAACTATACCTCTCCACCTGTAGTTCCTAAACTATACCTCTCTACCTGTAGCTCATAAACTATACCTCTTTAACTGTAGCTCCTAAACTATATCTCTCTAACTGTAGCTCATAAACTATACCTCTCTACCTGTAGCTCCTAAACTATACCTCTCCACCTGTAGTTCCTCAACTATACCTCTTTAACTGTAGCTCCTAAACTATACCTCTCTACCTGTAGCTCCTAAACTATACCTCTCTACCTGTAGCTCCTAAACTATACCTCTCTAACTCTAGCTCCTAAACCATACCTCTCTACCTGTAGCTCCTAAACTATACCTCTCTACCTGTAACTCCTAAACTATACCTCTCTACCTGTAGCTCCTACACTATACCTCTCTACCTGTAGCTCCTAAACTATACCTCTCTACCTGTAGCTCCTAAACTATACCTCTCTACCTGTAGCTCCTAAACATAGGCCTTAAGCTGTAGATTTTAAACACATCGACTAAACTCTAGCTTCTAAATCATGGGTTACTAAACTGAGGGAACTTTCCCCTTGGGAGGCGTGAAGGCAAGTCATGGGTGGCGCTAGACCATTTGGAAAATAGTAAGATGAATTCTCATTTAAAATTTCAGTACACAATTTATAATAATTTTAAACTAAATTTACACCTCAGATTTGTTTACGTAGGTAATTTTAATGAACATGATGTTCAGAAAATTTAAATGAATTGTACACATTTATAAAAGAATAATAAGTAAAGGTAGTAGAAATTTTGTAAGCTTGAGATCAAATCAACATGACAGCTTGTAAAAAATAGTAGAACAAATATGTTGTGAAACGAATGTTTGCCGTTCAATGTGGCAACAGCGCCACAATGGACAGATTTTCATTTTTGATAAAACAGTTAAAAGTGTATCTTCGATTGTACTTGTCTTTTTCAAGCCCTACTTGTGTGAAAAAACATTTTCAGCACTTATTGCAACTAAAACAAAATATAGGAGCAAACTCGATTTTGCTAATGACTTGTGTTGTTCATTTACTAAAATACAACCTCAATTAGGCTTGCTAGTGAGAAACATTCAAGCTCATCCATCTCACTAACAGATTTTCCTCCTATAAGTTGAAATTTACATTGGGAACTAAAACTTGAAATGTTACATTATGTTTCTTGTGAAAGTATAAATAAATAAATAAATTGTTTTCAGTGTATATATATATATATATATATATATATATATATATATATATATATATATATATATATATATATATATACACATAAACACACGCACGCACGCACACACATACACACACACACACAAACATACACACACACACACACACACACACACATGTATATACTAGTATACACTATATACATAGTATTTGGTACTTTTTCATATGCACATACCATTTTTTATTCATAATGTAAAGTGGAGAGGTCGTGGGAGGTTTTCAATTCCAAGAGAGTGGGCGTGATGCCAAAATGTTTGAGAGCCTCTGTTCTAAACTGTAACTCGTAAACTATAGCTTCTAAACTATACCCCCTGAAATATAGCTCCTATACACAGTTTTTAAATTATAGCTTCTAAAATATAACTTGTAAACTATACCTGCAAAACTATAACTCCTGAAATATAGCTAAAGTTTTAAACTTTGGATTCTAAACTATAACTCATAACTATAGCTCCTCCAGAATAGCTCCTAAACTATAACTCCTAATCTGTAGTTACCAAACTATACCTCTCGATAGTCGAGTCTCAAAACAAGATGAAAAGTCTTATTCAAGTGCATTTAATTATAATATATATATATATATATATATATATATATATATATATATTATATTTATATACATATATATATATATATATATATATATATATATATATATATATATATTAAAACAACATAGGTTAAAACATATGTTTTAAGCCTATAGCTTACACTATTGTAATTTTCATTCCTGATGATGTTGGTACTGTTTGCCAACGAAAAGCTTTGGATATAAATTAATAAATATTCTTGTATTTGAATAACCTATGTTGTTTTAAATTATTAAGCAAGAAAACGTATTTTATATATATTTATACGTTTTATTTTTATAAACGTATATATATATATATATATATATATATATATATATATGTGTGTGTGTGTGTGTGTGTGTGTGTGTGTGTGTGTGTGTGTGTGTGTGTACATAAAATTAAAAGTTATTTCCTTCTCTGTTTTTAGTTGATAGTATGATAGGTAATAGTGTACTGATTGAGAGGTATTATTATATATATAAAACAAAATAGTGTATCGTAATAGATTTCTCTATATATAAGCATTTTTAGAAATGTGAAGTTTAAGAGACTTGGTTAACACGAATAGTAATAATGAAAACGAATGGAAGTGAAACATGTTTTTAGAAAAATTACAAACCTACAATGTCAAGTAAAATCATACGCCATTGTTGAGAAATATTTATACCATGTCAAACTGGAGAGGAAAAAACGTACAATAATCAGATAACGTTCCGTCTTCGGTTGAAATAAATCTTCTGTTCACAGGAGCGAGAAATCAAATTTATATAATCCTTTACCAGTTTAAATCGAAACTTTTGCAAGAGCTTTCGCACCTCTGTAAACAATCGATTATTAATTTAAGCGCCTTAAACGGCCGCCTGAACGTTATTAAAGCATTGATAATTAGTGAAATGTTTGAAACAAAATATGATGGGTGAAAGAATAGAGTAGGGCTGATTCGATTTGACAAGGGGTGAAAACGTCTTAGCTGTTTTAATAAGTGGAGTGGAGTTACTTGGGAAGTTAATGGGAATTTTATCTGTTTATTTTTATCTCAGAAAATGACTTTCCATTTATTGATATTTGCATGTTTTTGTTTCCATCGTAATATTTTGTGATTGACGTTTTGCTTACTGACGGGTTTTAGCAGAACTGCTTTAAACACTATTTTAATAATAAGGAAATCATTAAATATTAATTATTGATATTTTTTCAATTTCTTTTTCTTTTTTCAGTACTTTAAGGCCATCTTAATCTGCGTGGCTATTGCCGGAAATGACACATTTTGTTTTTATCTTATATTATCATTAAAGTAGTTGACCAATTAAAGTAGAAGTGTATAACTGCTACGGAAGAATTTGGCACAATCGCTTAGTATTTAAAGTCCACCCTTGCAGGATTTCTGAAATTTGGTGTCGCGCCAACCATTACAGGGCATTACACGGTTCATGAGAGCATCTACTACAGTTCTTTTCTCCTCGGCAAAACCCTGTCATTGGAACAAGTGTAGTATGTCCATATGACTCTGCTTGCGGAATGGACATTCTGTGGTGGGTAAAGCCAAGTCGGTGAAGAGGACGTGGCCAGTCAATGTCCTCAACAAACAAGGCACAGCCTCGTAGCGCGAGATCGGTTATCGGGGCGACTTCTGCGGTAAATTCACCAATTTTCTCTCTAGCAGCTAATATTTTCCCGAATCCAGTTTGACTTTGATCTAGATATCTGCAGCCTTGTTTGTGAAATAATGGCGCAGTTCTTCACCAGAAAAGCTTTTGAATTTCTGACAATGCCGACAAGAGTTCGAATCTACAGCAGCTTGACAGTCCAGATTTTGGTAGCTCGACTAGGGCGGATCTGGTTTCTAATGTAAGTTAACGGAGAGACTCAGTGCTCCCGTGATGGTCAAGAGTTAGTTGACGGAGAATAGCTTCCCAGAAGCTACTTGCTACGCACCAGCTCGCCTTACCCTCAAATATGTTTCTCTCAATAAAAAACCCGCACCCGTATTAACTAAGCTCGATGTAGGGAGAACGTATCAGTGGAGTATTAGTTACCCGGGTAAAGCTGTGGATGGTGTATAGGCCTGAAGCTCTTACTTCGAAATCTAGACGCGCTTTCTTCCGGCTTGTTTCCGTCATCTCATCATCACTAGCTTCCATCTTTAGTCTCCTTCTTTAACATTTGTCAAATGATCCTGGCACCGTGGTATCGATCAAGTGGTAAGACGCTGTTACTGTCAGAAACATTTGTATATTTAATTCCTCAAATATTCACAAGGAAACTTTAATGCCAGCCGTGACCGTATTCTCCTCTTAAACTTCAATGAAATCTAAACTTAGTTGATATTAGAAGGACCTCATACAATGTTTAGTTTCGGAGCATACAATATGCATTTTTATTTTACTGAGAACGATTCGGGTTGCTAATTTAAAAGCATATTAATCATTGTAACAGTGATATATTCAAATATATTCACGACCTTATTAGTGGTCTTGAAATCAGAGCACTCTTTTGAAAGATCGTTAAACTAACAGAAGTTACTACAAGATTTGTCAGAGAAAGTGCAATTACATTACAATTAGAGCCTTGAACGTTTTATAAATGAAACAATTTTTAGAATTAAAAAATAATTTTCCCTGTGTACAAGCACAAAGTAGTAATTAGTTTACAGAGTGATGCATACTTGTACACACTGAATCTTGGAACTTTCCGCATTGTTCAAAGTACAGAAAATTGAAAGTAACTTTGCGCAACCGAGTTCAGAAAGGGCGCTTGGGGTGATTCCGCGCTCAGTAAATTCCTTTCTCTTTAACAAACGGTAACTTTATTCTACCTCCAGCAATGTTTTAATTTTGTTGTTTTTACGGCCGTCGGCGTTTATTTAACTCGAGTATTAGCGAATAATGAGATTTGTTGGTACCAATATTAAATCTAAATATGGTACCAAATATGATAGTCTATCACTACATCGGTTGTTTCGGGAAACATTCTGGGAAAGGGGAATTTGTGTTTCTTTAACATTGAGGCAGCAATAGCGTCAGCTATATTCGCGAGATGTAGTGCATAGACAGTAGGAAAGAGTACTAGAGAGGAAAAGAGAGAGAGAGAGAGAGGTTGGGATTTAGGGAGAAACAAATATACATACAGACATATATAAAAGAGGGGGAGAAAGACAGAGGGAGAGAGGCAGTGATATTGAATGAGATGGAGAAAGAGACAGAGAGATAGTGAGGGAGAGACCGATACACAAAGAAACATACATACAGATAATGGGAGAGAGAGAGAGACGCACACAGAAAAAGACATATAGGGAGAGAGAGACAGAGAGATAGTGAGGGAGAGACAGATAGACAAAGAAACATACATACAGATAGAGGGAGAGAGAGAGAGAGACGGACACAAAACAGACATATAGGGAGAGAAAGACAGAGAGATAGTGATGGAGAGACAGATAGACAAAGAAACATACATACAGATAGAGGGAGAGAGAGAGAGACGCACACAAAAACAGACATATAGGGAGAGAAAGACAGAGAGATAGTGAGGGAGAGACAGATAGTCAAAGAAACATACATACAGATAGAGGGAGATAGAGAAACTCACACAGAAACAGACATATAGGGAGAGAAAGACAGAGAGATAGTGAGGGAGAGACAGATAGACAAAGAAACATACATACAGATAGAGGGAGATAGAGAAACTCACACAGAAACAGAAATATAGGGAGAGAAAGACAGAGAGATAGTGAGGGAGAGACAGATAGACAAAGAAACATACATACAGATAGAGGGAGGGAGAGGGAGGGAGAGAGAGAGAGAGAGAGAGAGAGACGCATACAGAAACAGTCATATAAGGAGAGAGAGACAGAGAGATAGTGGGGGAGAGACAGATAGAAAAAGAAACATACATACAGATAGAGGGAGAGAGAGAGAGAGAGAGAGAGACCCGCACACAGACATACAGAAAGATAGAGAGAGATATAAGGAGAGGGACTGACTGACAGACAGAGATAGATACAGAAAAGAGAAGAGAAAGAGAGAGACGGACAAAGAGACATACGTACACACAGAAGGTAGATATGCAAACAGATATTTAGAGAGAGACAAACAGAGAGGGAGAGACAGAAGAGACAGATTGACAGACATTGGGCCATTATTTATTTTTGGAGATTTGAATATAAGTAGGCCCTTTGTATTTCATTATCATAATGTTGAATTGGCTGTTGTAAGATTTATTGACACATACAGTAATATATTTACTAAGCTATAAAAGTACTTAATAATAACATTTTTTCATTTACTAATATAAAATAAATAAAGTAACATAACCAACGTGTTAAAACAGCTGTTATTCAAATAACCTATAAAATAACATCAGATTTATGAAATCGTGTGTAATTAGGTGAATAATTTAAGCGCGTTTAGTGATGCAATGAAGCGTGATGGGTGAGATGGGTTTCTCCAATGCAAAACATACAGTCAAATTCAGCGAAAAGAAATACCTGTAATTTTGATAATTTTTTATTTACAATGTGTTTTTGTAATATATTTATTTAAAATATTATATATTTTGGGAGAATGTGTAGGAGTTGAAATCAACCATAAGAGTGCAGTTGAAACGCCAATCTGCAATCACTGCATTATATACTGTGTAACGTGATGGAGTGGGCATGACAACTTCGTTAATCAGCTGATGACTTCAGCAATTTATGCACAGTTTGTCACCATAGTATTGCCCGTCCCAATCACGCTATTCAATCTGTGTGTGCTAATGAGGTAGTGCATCGCGTTAGCTGAATGTAGACTATAAGTGCTGCATTTACCGCATCACCTAATGCAATGTCCTATATCAATACGTTTTGGTACTTTAAATAAACCTTGTCAAGTAAGCTATTTAGGTTTTCAAGTGAAAACCTTTATAGAGACGCCTACAAAAACTTATTGGATCGACGTAAATACACAATTACGCGACAGTATAAATTCCGTCAGAATAACAGGGTCAGTATAAATTTGATCAGGTTACGCTATGAGACATCTCAAAGTTAAATGATAAGACATGACTTCATATATCATCTGATTTTTGTAGAACAGATGTCTCATCACGTATGTTATGTTACATAATTTTTTAATGTTCATTGTTAAGGAAAAAGGTTATCAAATGAAAAATATATTCATTATTAAATTTTTGATAACTCTTAATAAAAATAATTTAATATAACGATAATACAGACTAATGTATTTAAAATGAAGGTATTAAAAATATTTTTTAAATGAAAACCTTTTTAGACGCATCTGATACTTTATCAATTAATTTCAATTGAATTTGTTAAAACATTTTATTTAATAGGTTTAACAGGTTTTTAAACAGAATAAATTATAATTATATTAAATATAAAAATTCAATGAAAGATGAATTAATTAATATTTTCGGTGATTGTCTTCGAAAAATTTGCAAAACTATTGGCTCTCATTTGTTATTCGTAGTTCAAACTTTTGGCGTTGATCTTTAAAAAATCTGCATTTTTGTTTATTATGTAATAATTGTTTAAAATTTTATTTTTATAATTTTATATTTTCATTTTGCTCATTAGGAATCTTGCATAACTATTAGTTCTAATTTCCGAATTGTATCTCAAATTTGAGTGTTAAATATAAAAATTCTGTAAATGTTTCTTATAATATAACAAATGTTTAATTAATTTCCTATTACGCAAAACAAAATGTTTTTCTTATTTGTTTTTCTTATAAATTTAAAATATCTGTACATATGGCTAAACTACTTTAGCACCACATATCAACAAGTGCTTTTCGATTTCGTATATTACTAATTAATTAACGTAATATATACAACAGTAAGAGATTTTATAGACAGCGCGGTAGGGAAATAATACACGACTTGTTATTTAAACTAAGATATTTTTGTTTAAAGAAATGTATGTGTTTACACACACACACACACACACACACACACACACAAACACACACACACATACAAATACACGCACAAACACACACACACATACAAATACACGCACAAACACACACACATACACACACACACACACACACACACACACACACACACACACACACACACACACACACACACACACACACACACACACACACACACACACACACACACACACACACACACACACACACACACACACACACACACACACACATACACACATACACACTCACACATACTCACACTCACATACACACACACTCACACACTCTCTCTCTCTCACACACACACACACACACACGCTCACACTCACACTCACTCTCTCTCTCTCTCACACACACACACACACACACACACACTCACACTCACAATCACACACTTACACACACACACACACACACACACACACACACTCCTACACTTACGCACACACACACACACACACACACACACACACACACACACACACACACACACACACTCACACATACACACACACACACTCATACTCACACACTCACACACACACAAACACACACACACACTCCCACACTTACACACACACACACACACACACACACACACACACACACACACACACACACACACATACACACACACACACTGCAACGGGGTGAAAGACCGTCGCAAGTGGGAAATAAGTAATTTCCTGTTTTTTAGAAATAAAGCTGTTTTTAAAATAATCAAGTAGGGAATTATACAATTATTAAAGAGGGAAAAATTAAATAAAACAGTAAATAGAATAGTTAAGCCACATTAAAGAATGTTATAAAATAAAGTTGTAATAACTAACTAAATTTGAACATCGAGAGTGAAGCGAAAAAATTCTAAGTGCCTAAAAAAGCTATTTTTCGAACCAAACCACGTAGAACTTTCATCGACATTTTAAAAGAACCACAATAACCTAGAATGAACATTAAAGAAAACAGAATTCAGAAAACTTAAGAAACAAAAAAGTTACAGCCGTTTAAATAAAATAGACATTTTTCAGTGTTCTAAAATTAATTATCAAACTATGCAAGCTAAAACAGATTCGTTGCCCGACTTGCCTGTACAAGGAATAAATCGAGCGATAGCAAACTTTGCAGGCGGGGTGCGGTAGGTTAGATTCACCGCTATATATACTTGGTCTCTAAGCCTTTAGAGACAGTCTGTAAAAATTTTCTAACACGAGGTGCCGCGGGACGCTATGCTGGACCGCGAGTAGAGACCGTCAGCAGGCCAGATGGACAATAACCTCAGCGCTTTCGACATTCCAGGACCACCAAGGATGAAGGCTCCAGACTCAGCCTCCAGGACGCTCGAATAGAGGGAAACCACCACCGACGAACCAGGGATGGCGACTTCCGGTGTCCAAGGACCAGGGAATCCAGACGAGGGACCCCAAGGACCGGCAAGAACATCTTTGGCAAGTCATTTTCTTTATTCGAAATCAGTCACGTCAAATTTAGTTAGTTAATTTTATTAAATTCAAACAAATTTGCAAGCTTAAAACAATGACTTCACTCTTTATAAAATTTTAATAAATTGTATGCTAAGTAAATGAATTTATGTGCTCAGAATATTTAAAATAATTACAAAAGGTTTTTGGCCATGAGCCGTTTATTTAAAGAAAATGAGAAATTTTCGAATATTATAAATTTAAAAATTAAAGGTCATAAGTTATGAATTTACCAATTCCATATAGGAGATAAAATATTATTATGTGTAATTTTGAAAATGATTTTATGTTAATGTAAATGTAATAGATCTATATGCAAAGTATAAATTTTTAAAGCATAAGAAACCAGAAGTAATTCAGTGAATTGTTTTGCTAATATAATTGTGTAATACTTTAAAGGATAAATTTTCTTTTTTATTTCAATAAATAGAGTTAAACATGTCATAAAAATCAAGATTATTTGCATTCCATCCTGTGTCAAATAACCAATAAAAACTGTTTAGCTTTTTCCAACTAATATAAAAATGATTATCAAATCAGTAAACAAATTTAATTAAATTTCATTAAATGGCAATAGATAAAGCCTAATGTTTTAAAGAGTTTCTCTCTACTAATTTCATGAGCTAGTCTAAAGATTAGTTGGTTTTTTGTAATAAAAGTCCAGAGATTTATCTACTGGCAGATTGTGTTTAAGAGGACACAGGAGCCTTTTTAAATAGGTATTTTTAAACACAATCATATTTTGCACGTTCCCTTGCTGTTTCTGCAGATCATCATCAGGTGGTAAGACTCTGTGTTTATTATGTGTATTATTCTAAATGTGTTTCTTTCCAGCTGACTATTAATTTGACATGTGTGACTATACTTAGACTAGACACAATTGATACACTAATTTAGGAGTGTTTATCCGTATTTTAAATAGTAGTCAGCGGGAATAGGCTTGTTGTGGGTTTGGCCCTACGAGCAGGAAACATACACTTAACTCTGGTAGCTTAGCACGGTTTTACCAGCAGGGTGATAGGCAGAGTTTTGGTTGTTTATAAATATGTTTTCTTGTAAACAATTAAATTCTAGTATTCTGCAAGAAAGGATTTAAACAACGCAAACAAAACGACCGCGTGGGGTTGCGGTTGGTAGGGACGGTAGAGGTGAGAGGTGGGGGGACGTTGCAGAATTGGCGCCCGGACGGTAGGGACTTTGAACAGGTTCCCTATATCAAAATTGAATAATTAAATAATAGAAATGAATCGAGATAGTTTAAATAAATGAAGTCAAAATGTTTTAAATAATGTAATTAAATTTTTAAATAATAATATAAATTGAACAAATCCAAGAACGTACCAATAAAATAAATAAATAAGTTTTAATAAAGATGTAGTCGAAAGAGCGGGTAGGAACCATCTGGCCTAAACCAAATCGAAAAGAAAGGAATAAGTACATAAATAAATAATTGAATATTAAATAGTAAATCAATATGTCTAAACCCGAGATGGATAAATTGATGGCCTTTTTCAAGGCAAAGGAGGAAAAAGACAAAGAAGAGCGAGAGAAAGAGAAGGCGGAAGCGAAACGATTGAGAGAGGAAGAGAGACAATTGAGAGAGAAAGAGAGGGAGGAAGCAAAACAAAGGGAGAAGGAGAGAGATGAAAAAGAAAAACGATTGAGAGAGGAAGCAGAACAAAGGGCGAAGGAAAGAGAGGACAAAGAAAAACAATGGAGAGAGGAGGAGAAACAATTGAGAGAGAAAGAGTGGGAGGAAGCAAAACAGAGAGAGAAGGAGAGAGAAGACAGAGAAAAACAAAAGGAGAAGGAGAGAGAAGACAGAGAAAAACAAAAGGAGAAGGAGAGAGAGGACAGAGAAAAACAATGGAGGGAGGAAGAGAAAATGGAAAGACGACATTTATGGGAGGCTTTCCAGGGAAAATTCGAAGACTATCAAAAAGAGAATGAGGCTAAGACAAGTCATATATATGAAAAGTTAAGCGAACATGAGACAGAAATTGAGAGACTAAAAGCTAAAACGGAAACAAAAACGGCTAAATTAAACGAGAAAGTACAGGATATCCAAGAGGACATTAAAACGGTAAAGCAACAAGTCGCAAAGGTAAAGCAAACAGCTGGAGCGGGAATAGTAACACAAGTTTGCTTACCAAGGGTAATAGACAGGAACGGGGAGGCTACGTACCGTAGGATTGAGTTCTGGGGGAATGACAAGGAAGATCCAATGACATTCCTAGGGGAAATAGAAGATCTATTTTCTGAAATAGACAATACTATGGACGAGACTGCAAAATTAAGAATTGTAGAGCGATATTTGAAAGGGGCAGCGGATGCATGGTGGAAAGCCATAAAGAACAATACAGAAACTTATTCTGAATTCAGGCAGGAATTCACGGATCATTTCTGGAGTTATCGCCAGCAGGATAGGGTACGCAGACAGATAAATCAAGGGCGCTACCATAATAATGGACCATACTCTATGGCAGAGTATTTTATTATGATGGTAAACAGGGCGAAAAACTTAGACCCGATAATCCCAGAGAACCATCTCATTTTCATGTTAATGAAACACTTTGGGAGTAACGTTCAGCTAGCTAGTGTGGGGAACCCCACAAGTAACATCAAACAAGCGATAGTTTTCCTACAACAGCTAGACAGCGTTACTGACAACGGTAATGGTAATGGGATCGCTCAAAGAAGTCAACAGAGGCAGGTTGCTCCAAACCAACAACCTAACCCTAACCCAAGGTCCCATGGTGATACCGCAAAATACCAAGAGACCAAGTATCCTAAAAACCCTCATCCTAAATCGCCTATCCCCGGACCAAGCGACCACAAGCCAAAAAACTAAATATAAGGATCTCTGGCAACAATCAGGGAGATAAGTTAACCAGGTTAGAGATCCGAAGCAATAAGGAGCCAAAAATAATTCAGAGCGAGAGACCGAAGGAAAAGCCGGTTTACCATCATAATAAGATCAGCCTAGACGGTTTTTCCATGTCTATTAGGGACGATTTGTTAGAGGAAAGGATTGACTCGGTTATAACACTAGAGAATATAGACCAGTGTCCAGTGATAGAGTGCGAAATTAAAGACCATAAGTTAATTGCACAAGTTGATACAGGTGCCCAAATGTCTGTGATTAAAACAGAAAAATACATAGCCCTAAAACAAAGCGGGAATTTATTCTATGAGCTACCTATAGCTAATGTAGCGATAGTCACAGCATTAGGGTCAACCTGTAAACGGGTCAAATTACAAACGATGCTACCTCTAACATTAAACGGACACACAAAGGAATTTGTTTTCTTGATTGTGGACAATCTACGGGTTGACCTCATCTTGGGAGCAAATACTTTGTGTGCGTTAAAAGCCCGGATAAACATGGAGAGATCGTTCATGACGTATGAAATTGATGGATATCTGCTGCACCAGGAGTTTCTTGTAGCGAATAATAATAAAAATAATATAAAACTAGAGATAGGATGTAATAAAATTAATAAAATAACAAACAAAAATACTAACCAAAATGTAATATGTTCCGACGTTACAAGCGGGGAACAGGAAATAAATATGATAGATCCGTCTTATATAGACGGGCAAATTAACGACGGCAAATTAACACCTGTAGAGCCGACATTGGAGTGCCCGATAGTGAATAGCGTGCAGAAGGGGCTGTTCACGAGCAAGGATCAGGAAGATGGGTCCTTGTGCGAGTTAGGCGATGACAAACTAAAAAATAAACAAACACGAAACAAAAATATGACTAAAAATGTAAAATGTTCCACCGATACAAGCGGGGAACAGAAAATAAAATTAAAACAATTGTCAACGAATAAGGTTAAGAACGAGATTACCAAAAATTTAAATAACAAATTGTGCGAAAATTCGAGGAAGAGTGAATTATTAAACTGTGAAAGAACGGAATCAAGTAAGCTAACGGGCTTAAACAAAGCAAAAAATGGGTTAACCAAGCCTACAACAAACAAATTAATTAATGACGAGGGAGGATTCAACGAATTAAATAAAAATGGCTACAAGCCGAAACAAATAAAATTCCAACAAGTTAGGGAAAGACCTAATTGTCGGGAAACAAATCCGTTAGACTTAACAAGAATTCCAAAGCACTTTAATTCTAATCAATCTTGCTTGAAAACGAAGTCCAAATTGTTTGCTAAAAATAAATTTAAAAGTAAATCTCACCAGTATAAAAATTATCAAAACAAACCAAGTAAAAATAAATCAAAAACAAAAATAAAATACAGGAATTACGCACAATGGCGTAACACAAAACGCCGAAAGAAAACCAGAACGCGTAAAACATATCTAAAAATAAATATGATTAAGTTGGAAAATACAAATAATCATTGCATATTAAATAAACAAGAGATGTTGAAGTTACCAGAATTGCTAAACAGTTATTCAGACGTGTTTGATGAAGAGTTTTATGAATGAGTAAAAACTATTTTAAAACTAAATACTATTAAGAAAGGCAGTACAAATAAATAACCGCTGTACTTTTAAATAAACCAGAATTGTCTAGGTTGAAATAATTTATAATAAAGTATTCAGATGTTTGAATGAAAGACCCACCAAGTCGAATAAAAGTAAACAAAAGCTCAAGGTTAAGGGCAATCACTTGTGTTTGTAAACACAGCCGCAAGGAAATATCCGGTGGACGGGCGGGGAACGAGTTTAGAAAAACATTCCTTGTAACAAAATAAGCCGGACGTACCAAAATGTATTTAAAACAGGACAAAGTCAATAGGATGTTCTACGGAAGTTCCAAAAATAAGTTAAAGAGAAATGTTTGAGGGATATGAAGCAAACTCAGGGACAATAACCTGAGTTGTTACAATTAATCAAATCAACTGTGTCAACAATTATAAAATATCTTATAATGTACCCTGTAAAATTGTATATGATGTTATAAACGTTAAGAAGTTTTATGACAAGTAAAGGGATTCTACAATGTGACCCTTACACTTATCATAATCCTAAAAATACGGAAATGCCAAATTAGAATATTGCTGCAATAATAGAACCAGTACGCGAGCGATAAGCTAACTTAGGCAGGAATCAAATTGTCAGAATGATTAATAAACTGATTTAATGTAAAAACAAGAATAAGCAGTAATTGAACAAGGCTAAATCTAGACTTTAAGATTAGCTACGTATTTGTAAAGGGACGAATGTTAAAATGTAAAACAAACTATTTAATAACTAAATCAACATTACAAAAGTATTATTCAGGAAGTCTTTGTGTATATTGAGCAAACATTGCCGAGCTACATCCACTGCTTAAATCAAACAAGCGGGTTAAATCAAGCAACAATCAGAGAGATAGCAGGCGAATCTTAATAACTTGTACAACAAATACGCGGACAGACTTTTGCAAAATCGAACAAGAAATTTGTGTGCATGAAATAGTGGGTCGTTAGATCAGACTATCACTGTACAATATAAAACAAGAAAACTTGTGTACTAACGATCAAGGTCGCAACAATAGAAACTTTGCATGAATAACAGAAGCAATCAGGATTTATCAAGTGGACTTCGATAATCTGGACACAAGCCAGTCTTATAAATTATACAATAAGAAGATAGAGAATTTAAAAGGCAAGTTTCGTTCCGTTTAATATGATAAGTAGAATTGTTGTATTAGAATGTTTACAAGCTAGCTCATTGACCTTGTCAGGTAGTTTGGAATGTGGAATCCACGCAATAGTT
Organism: Prosapia bicincta; assembly: GCA_036971475.1. NCBI lineage: Eukaryota > Metazoa > Arthropoda > Insecta > Hemiptera > Cercopidae > Prosapia > Prosapia bicincta. The sequence goes on along the minus strand of JBAIZL010000003.1, from coordinate 87,700,391 downwards.
GGCCGCTACGGAAGGTTTATCGGAAAATAAACAAATTAAACTTGATAAACTGTACTTCCACAGCTGACACAATAATACGTAATAGTTAAGATATGAAAGGAATATGTTTAAAAAATAGTATTGTAAGATTAGTTAGGTTTTTAATTGCAAGTCATTGTTTTTAAAGCCATAACTAGTATAAAATGAAATTGACGTGGTAAATATATAAAGGAAATGACAGCCATCAGTGTGGTGAATAATGTGTAATTTGACAAAATAAAAGTTAGTGTAAACAAAAGTGACTAATAAATTGCTAATTGACTTGTGTTTGAAGTGTTTCAGGGTGAAAACTTCTCAAGAAACAAGAGAATAATAATAAGAAAATTTTGTAATAGAATAAGATAGTTTAAGTAATAATAAGATAAGGAATTGGTAAAAAACATTTTAACAAAGTAAAACATTTTTAACCTCTCAAACGGGGAAATTGCAACGGGGTGAAAGACCGTCGCAAGTGGGAAATAAGTAATTTCCTGTTTTTTAGAAATAAAGCTGTTTTTAAAATAATCAAGTAGGGAATTATACAATTATTAAAGAGGGAAAAATTAAATAAAACAGTAAATAGAATAGTTAAGCCACATTAAAGAATGTTATAAAATAAAGTTGTAATAACTAACTAAATTTGAACATCGAGAGTGAAGCGAAAAAATTCTAAGTGCCTAAAAAAGCTATTTTTCGAACCAAACCACGTAGAACTTTCATCGACATTTTAAAAGAACCACAATAACCTAGAATGAACATTAAAGAAAACAGAATTCAGAAAACTTAAGAAACAAAAAAGTTACAGCCGTTTAAATAAAATAGACATTTTTCA
>JBAIZL010000003.1:87672041-87694541 GCA_036971475.1 Prosapia bicincta | reverse complement strand
AGAATTAGCCGCACCGTCTCAACCTGCTTATATTGTTGTAAGGCCGCCACCCTCAGGAGGCGAACTCTCTTGTTATGGCTAGAAGCAAAGGCAACTCTCAAACAATATAACACTAATACTCCTTCAGCCTTTGTTTTAGTCTCCGGGTTGTATCGGTGGGAAGGAGCTTGTTCGTACCTTCATTGTGGCACGATTACAAGGAAGGCCGTATCCAGCAGTCAACTTGTATTAGTTGAGAGGGAGACTGTCTGTACAGGACAATCTCTTTACGTTCCCCACGAGCAGTAGCAACTTGTTCCTTCTTTTGTAAGTTTGTAGTATCTATGATATAAAGTAATATTCTTTAAAAATTATTCACTTTTAACAGTTCAAAATGTAAAACATTTAAAATGAAAAAAAAACTGAAAGATATGAAGGAAACACGAAGTACAAAGATCAAATTATTTGTGTCTCTGACAACTAAATATTGTAATTTTCATCCTTGTTGTGACACTGAAAAATCTAAATTCTAAATATCTTAGAGTAGGGTCTTACATTAAAATTTCCTAGTTATGAATTGTCTTGCTATTCAGAAGTGTTTATTAATCTCAACACTGATCACAGGTTTGTAGCATCTTTACGGTTGCTCAACGCAACCTCGCCAAGCTACGCAGTAACGCGCAGTCTCTGGCAGTAGCGTCACTTTAATTCCTTCCAGTAGCTCACACTCTCCTTATAATATAAATCTTGTACAAATTTTCAATCGCTAATAAAATGCTTTTTATTCATTCACTCAAATTAAATTATATTTTTTAAAAACTTGTATGGATGACACTTAATTTTAACATATTTTCTTTTTAATTCTTAATTTATTAATTAATTTTAGTTTTATAAGGAAGAAAAGCTTTTTAAAAAGAGTCAAGGTATGCACAACAGTTATTTCGTCCCACTTGTCTTGAATTAGGCCTAAATAATAATACTGTATATGATGTCATAGAACAGCTAAGTTTACGTTGTAGGTTATGTGGTAGAACAGCTGTTTTAACCCATAGGTTATGTTGCTTTATTTATATTAATTGTAAATATTTAATAAAAACTAGCAAAAATAAAATTTTCTTTGTTGATCTAAGAAGGAGTTGACATTAAAAAATATTTTTTAAATTACGTTTATAATAGGCTAAGTAATTTTTTTTTTGTTACGTATATCTTATGTGAACGTGAATTTTGCAACCTATTTATTTGTGTTAGTGAACTACCATTTCCGATAAGCAACCCCATGGATGTGCAAGGAATGTGACGTCACTTTATGTCTTCCTTAGTGCTTCCATTCCTACCATACTTAGATGAAGCTCTTTAATCTTGTATAAATATTTAAAAAACTTATCTTATAATGATATAGGTCTATACATGGTGAATGTACATGTATAAAAACATGTAAAAAAATGTACATGTATTGCAAAAATAAAACTAATATAGTGTTTGTACAGACGATGTTTCTTTATTTCTGGTATTGATTACTACCAAAATTACGGTTTATTTGGAAATATGAGCCTATATTAAAATTAAAAAGTGATTAAATAACATTTTTCTGATAAAATGTCATGTTTTTTAAAATTAAATCATTATTATATAATGTGTAAATAAAATATTAAAAAAACTATTTATGGAATATTTTTTAAATAGATTTTTCGGAATTCAAAGGTATATTATTACAGAAAGTCTGGCTTGTTTCGTTGTTGACGTGTTACGGACTAACGTGCCATTGTTAATGTCCACTACTCCGTCTAAGTCAAGAAAGATATTTTAACTTTGAGGTTGACTTTAAATTTATTTGGACAGTGCTGAGCTCAGTGGGTCAAAATGGAATTAAATAAAATTAGCGATCTTTAAATTAGATTTTAGTGGACGCAAATGATTAAGGAATTGTCATTCAAACGAGTTTATATGCTTTGTTGAGAATAATTTATATGCAAGAGGTTTGGATTGAATGACTGGGAATTAACACGTACGGTTGACACAATAAATCTAAAGCTGAAAGGGTTTCCGTTTCATAACAGTGAAGAGCACTGAAAACGGGTTTTACACAATTTGTATTTTAAAATGTTTGTATAAACTTTGTCATAGAATAACTGTTTTACATTTTTAACATCACGTATATGTTATTCTTGTAAAAACAATCTATAATTATTACGATAAAATATTCTGTTAAACTGTAGATCACTAAAATACTGTTTCTGTGCCAGTATTATTTGGTTGAGTGTTGACTCAGCAAAGATAAATCCCTTCATTCAGAAGCACGCAGCTGTGAAGACGTAATCTGGGCTGTAAAACATCCAATCGCCAATAACCAAAAATAACTCTCCAAAATATCTCTCTTTAGATCCACTGTTTTAAGAACATTGAGTAACCAGACTTCAGCAAATGTTCATCGTTTCAGACATGTTTTGAGAAAGGGATTTTATGTTATTCAATTTGTTCGTAGCATTAATGTAAAACTGTATTTTCCACAAAGTTTTCTAAAAATCTAGCATTATTATATTCTTACTTATGTTAGTTTGATAATTTCAATACGAAATTTGTTCAGGATTAATTTCTCTATTTGCTTTAAATAAATTGTATTAGTTTGTTACAAAAGATTTGGTGTGAGTGCGTGCGTGTATTTCTAAATAGATAATTTCTATGAAAGACGAAAAGAAATCATTATTTAAATCTAAGAAAAACCCTCTCCGTACTAATATGGGCAAATATGTACAATGGGGAACATTAAAATTATTTATACCCACGAAATTGTAAATATTTTAATGTACAATAGGATACATTAAACAACTATCTATAGCAAAGAAATCGTCAATATTTTAATGTACAGTTGGTAAAATTAAAGTGCTATTTATAGCCAAAAAATTGTAAATATTTAATTTTCTATTGGGGAATATTAAACAACTATTTATATTAAAAAATTGTAAATAATCAATGTACAAATGGGGAACATTAAAAAAATATTTATAGCTAAGAAATTGTAAATATTTGAATATACAATAAGAAACAATAAACAATTATCGGTAGCAGAGACATTGTAAACATTTAAATGTACTATAGGGAAAATTAAAAAGCTACTCATAGCCAAAAAATTGTAAATAATCAGTGTACAATGCCAAACAAAATCTATTTATAGCCAAAAATTGTAAATAATCAGTGTACAATGGGAAACAAATCTATTTATAGCCAAAAAATTGTAAATATTTTATGTTCTATTGGGAAATACTAAACAACTATTTATATTAAAAAATTGTAAATAATCAATGTACAAATGGGGAACATTAAAAAAATATTTATAGCTAAGAAATTGTAAATATTTGAATATACAATAAGAAACAATAAACAATTATCGGTAGCAGAGACATTGTAAACATTTAAATGTACTATAGGGAAAATTAAAAAGCTACTCATAGCCAAAAAATTGTAAATAATCAGTGTACAATGCCAAACAAAATCTATTTATAGCCAAAAAATTGTAAATAATCAGTGTACAATGGGAAACAAATCTATTTATAGCCAAAAAATTGTAAATATTTTATGTTCTATTGGGAAATACTAAACAACTATTTATATTAAAAAATTGTAAATAGTCAATGTACAATTGGGAGCATTAAACAACTATTTATAGCCAAGAAATTGTAAATATAATAATGTACAGTGGGGGACATTAAAAAACTATTTATATCAAAGACATTTTCAATATTGTAATCTACAATGGGGAACATTGTAAAACTATTCATAGCACAGAAATTGTAAATATTTAATTTAAAAATGGAAACATTATAAATCTATCTACAGGAATGAAATTGTAAATATTTTATTTTTTGTCAAATTTAAAAGTACTTTTGTTACAACTATTTCTACACGCTACGTTTTATAAATAAATAAATAATATGAAAATTACCTATATAAAAATTTAATTGTTTTACTAATAATTTAAACAAATTCTTTAATATATTTAGTGCGAATCGAAAACTATTTATAAAAAAAATATTAAATGCAGTTAATTTTATTGTAGTTTAATGTTTACCATTTCCATATTAGTAACCACAGTTACAGCTGACCTTGAAGGTTATATCATTGGAAATTCCCTCGGACCTACTTCCGTGCATCTGGCTGAGTTTGGAAATATTTTACTGGATTTTAAGCGTCGAAAGTAAACAAAGCTTCCAGTAATGCTAGATTAAGAGCGGACATGTTTATACTTTAAGAAACGATGAGAAGATTTCAAACAAAAGAAGAAATTCAATGCAATGAAATTGTGTGTCTTTTACTTGGATAGTTTGGTATAAATAAAACATTCAGAATAAAACATAGTGATGACAAAATTTGAGCATAAATTCTGAACAAAGATAATTACTAAATCATAACAAAACCCAACTCACAAATAAATAATTGATTTCTTACTTTTCAATCATAAAAATGCTTTTCTATTATATAGCTTATCATACTTTAGAGTTTGTGTAGCTTCACTGACTCACAAAAACTTTGGCATTGAAACGCGTATGAAACAATAAATTATAATTCGAGGTTTGGGTTTGTTATTATCTTGTGAAACAGTGCTTTATCATTTGTAACAAATGCTTTGTAATTTATTGCGGTTCTGTTTAGATATCTAATAATTAAAACAATAAATTATAATTCGAGGTTTGGGTTTGTTATTATCTTGTGAAACAGTGCTTTATCATTGGTAACAAATGCTTTGTAATTTATTGCGGTTCTATTTAGATATTTAATAATTAAAACAATAAATTATAATTCGAGGTTTGGGTTTGTTATTATCTTGTGAAACAGTGATTTATCATTTGTAACAAATGCTTTGTAATTTTTTGCGGTTCTATTTAAATATGTAATAATTTCTTCGTTTTTAGATCGAATGTAGATTTTTACGAATAAAATAAAGCAAAAGACCAACGATTTTTAATTTAATTATAACAATTATAACATTGAAACTAATTTTTTTAAAAATTTTGAAATGTATGATTTGTAAATGATTGGGTAATTGAATAGTCTATGTGACGTCTTCTGAAATTGTTTTCAGATATACTTGATTTACTAAAAATGCATTCTAAAAAAAATGTTTATAAATGACGAAAATTAAAAATAGTGGTTAACATTGTGAATAAACACATAGACTACATTTACAAACACAAGTAAAATATTATACTATCAAAGTGTTTTTTATAAAATACAGTAATATTTTATACAGCAATAACCTTTTGTAACTACCATAACATTTTTTACAATATATCAAGAAAGTATGCCTATATTTTAATAATAAAGCGTGTGTAGCTAAACTATGTAAGGAAGCTGGAATTTTACGGAATTCATAAGGAGTGATTTTAACTATTTGAGTTTTAACTTCCTTTTTACTTCCGTTCATTGGTCAGGAGACAAAGTACTGCAATATCTCCGGCGAACTTTGCAATATCTCCGATATCAGACAAGAGTATAGACATAAACGTAAGAGAAGTAAAAGATTAACCCCTTAAAGTTATCACACAGAACACTTGCGAGGAAATTTTGAATTTCAATTACCCAGCTTAGTTTTTATTCTAAAGATGAGTTCTGATATATATATATATATATATATATATATATATATATATATATATATAGCAACAGTTTTATTTGAGAGTATATAAATTATATTAAAAAAGTATACTAATACACACTTTGACAACAATAATTACAAGTTCCCAATAAACTGAGGCAGGAAATTATAATGATAATTACTTTACTGTGGCGAAACGTTCTCTTTACAAGTCCGTAGCTACATAACTAGTTTCTGCAGTAAATAAACACTCTCTTTACTCTGTCCCCAATAATTACAAATCGCAAGTTTCCTGAATGTGTAGTTTGGGTTCCGCGAGGCAAATATTTATTAACAAATGTTAGTTTACTTGCAATATTAATGAATCAGAAAACGTTTTAATAGTTTATTATAACTTGCAGCGTTAAATCGATTTCACACTTATTTTAATTATGTGTATACAATTTACCAAGGTTTTACAATAATATACAACAAAGTATTATTAAAATTATTAAATTTTAATATAATAAAATAAATAACTATAAACTATATACATTTTAATAAACTCTACAGCTTTAATTTTTGTATTGATAAAATAAAATGATTTATGGTATAAAAAAATGACTACTTGACTATGTATATATCACGTTGCTTAAGGGAGACTTTGTGGAATCCCTCACTTAGGCCGTATGACAATCAGGGAATCTGTGTGTCCAAGACTTCAAACGCCCAGTACTATAGTTGTTATAACTGTAGGCAATCATTTGTACGAGCTTAGACAATAAAGAAAAAATATTTTGCACTATCTGGGTTCGAAACCAAGACGTTAAAGCTAGCATTCAAGTGTTCTATCTAATAGACCACTCAGTCGTCTATAAAAATATTGTTCGACGTAAAATATGATGAAATTGAAAATTGAATATGTTTTGTGATTTATTGAAGAATAATTGTATGAGTGAAAATTTACCCATGATGATAGTACGAAGTTTATAAAACATGAAAGAAAATTTAAAACTATTATCAGTAATTCGAAGGTTACTCAGCTGTTACGGTATAAATAGCTCAGTGACTAAATAAAGCGAGAGCTTGACTAATGGAACTATCTTTAACTCTAACTTTACCGCGGATATTTGCAGAAATATGAGAATTGAAATTGTAAATTTTGAGAAATATTTTGTGGTTTGTTGAACAAGAATCGCATGCGAGTTAATTTACCCTGAGGATGGCCGTATCGCTATTGAAACATGTATGACAGCTCTAAGATAATAGAGTTATTTAAGTGAATTCCGTATTGTTATTCTCACTAAAGTAGCTCCACTTCGTGATTAAGTGCATACCTAATGGTCACACTCCTGAAGTAGTTCGTACCCACTCTCTATCGGGGTTGTACAAATTTCAGTTACTGCATACTTTGAACGTTTTAAATAAAAGTATAACACATTTTATAATAACACTTGAAACAAAATTTAAAACTATTATCAATAACTTAGAGGTTACTTAGATATTAAGATATCAATAGTACAGTCACTAAATACAACCGGGATTTGACCAATAGTACTACCTTTAACTATAACATTTCTGCAGATATTTACAGAAATATGAACATTAAAATTGTAAATTTGGAGAAATATTTAGTGGTCCATTGAACAAGACAGCATGAGAGTCGATTTGGCCCTAAGGATGATAGTATCGTTATTGAAACATGTATGGGATTTTTAAGAGAGCTGAGTTATTCAAGTCAATTCTGCATTACACTTGAAAGAATATTTTAAACTATTATAAGTAATTCGGAGGTTACTTAGATGTTACGATAAGATTAGGAGACAACAATAGATGTTACTAAATACAACGAGGATATGAAATTACATTTAATTCTAATTTTACGGCAGATATCTATAGAAATACCAGAATTACAAGATCTTAGAGTTGAGGTTGTAAGTCTGTAAACAAAAGAATAATGATTACTTACGTAAATGTAAACTACTAAATAATTGAGATTTCGTGTCAGACGACAACATCAACATCACATACCAGAACAAAGACATGAAGTGTGGCTGTTTTAAGTAGGGAGTATGAAGTATATTTTGTTTGTAGTTTAAGAATAGCTAGTATGAGTATTTTAAGAAGTTTAAGATAGGATTGTAAATATAGGCAACCTAAAGGGTAAGAACATAAAAACCCTCGGTTGGAGGACATAAGGGGGATTGTAGTGTACCTGAACTAGATACACCATTTATCGTGGTCATAGGGAAATTAATATCCGTTGAAATATTCTTGTAAAACAGAATAAGATATTTTGTAGGAATAATGAAAGGTCACAACGGTCGGCTCGTACTGGGAACATTGGAAAATTACGGCTGCACAAGTAAGTGGTGTGGAACCCTTATCTGGAGTAGACCATTTTTGAAACGTGGAGGAGAAGGGTCTACCCGTTATACAGGACTCACAACGTATCAAGGTTCAGGAAGAATGTTAGAAAATACTTCCGTGAAAGTTAAATACGGGTATTGATATAAAAATAAAATTTTAAATATATAATAAACAGTTTAAATAACATGACCGTTTGCTGTTCTGCTAGGCAATTCTACGAGAAGGTTTAACAGGTTAAAATATATATAAACACAGTTTTTGTCGATTATTTTGAAACCTTGTAAGTATAGTGTGGAATTTTGTTCGTGTACTGTCTTGACCAGGGTTGATTTTTGCGGCTGTTATTATCTCTGCTCTTTGCGTCCGGTTCGTTTACAATTCCTCCAAAGTTAAAACTCTGCTCAAATAACCCTAGTACTAAGAATGACGTCAGGGAGTGACCCAACTTAAACAACTTTCCTATAATGTAGATAATCCTTGTATTAATCATGTCCTTGTATTTCCTTGCAGGTTAGAAACGTCAAAAATTTGTCGAGGAGTGCCGAGGAGGGGGTAGGCACTCCTTGCTGATTGACCTATACCAAAACATCAAGCCTAGAGAGTACATCCTAACCCGTTTTATTCATTTTTGCACTTGGGAAACCCGTCTTTGGTTTTGTTATTTCTGAATACGTTATTATAGATCTACTGAATGTTATTCTCAACCGAATTATTCCTTTAAAGATAAATAAGTTGTCAATATTTGGTGTAGTTTATTAAATTTCAAGTAAGAACAGGTTTTAAGGTTCAATCGTTAAGGACGCGATACTAGAATATTTATTTTTAACCATGTTTTTGACATATTGATAATTATTTCACATTGAAAAAGTATTAAATACTACAAGTTTGTGAAATGTGAATTCGGTCAATGAATCTGTTTAAAATCTAGCATCGCAATAACCAGCGCCACTAAGCTCATAATTTTACTTCATAATATACTTTTAGACTGGTTTCATTTAAATTTCAAAGCCGGAGATTTCCTAAAGGGAAACTCTGACAAACTCACCGTTGAAGTTTCTACGAGTACTCAAAACTTTTCAATTTGGAAATCAATCACCCTAATCCAGCTTTCAATTCTTCCGTCTCAATTCATTCAAGCAGTTTACGCTTTACCGGTTTGAAAACTTCAATAACAAAGTGTTTTACTAACTATTTAACATATTCTAGTTATTTTAAAAATAATTACAATATAGTATAATTATCTGTAGTTTCACTCATATTAGGCCGATGGCGACGTGTTTTGTTTGAAAGGAAATGGATTTGGAAGTGGGAGAAAGCAAATTCTACCAATTCTTACAATCTTCAAGTTGAAATTATTACTTTTAAGAACACGTTTTATTCTACCGTAAAAGTATTTCCAATATATAAAAATAAATTTACATATTAATTAAATATATATACCGTAGCCAGCAATAATTTTTGAAATATAATTTTAAATATCTGAGTTGGAGCTGCTTTAGTCGGGGAATGGACTATTTAAGGCCAGCAATAGGCTTAAACAGCTCATTATGACCTGAGTTGAAATCCAGAGCACTAAAACTTACAAGGAGCTTTAACGTAGGTGAAAATGCACTCAGGAAATAATTGGCTCTAGTCGATGCCTAACCAAGGAAATTTTGCGTAATAGTCTCTACGCAGTTTTGGCAACGTCGAGTCTTCTTGTCGTGTCTCCTAGTGTTGGCAACGTCGCGTCTTCTTGTCGTGTCTCCTAGTTTTGGCAACGTTGCATCTACTTGTCGTGTCTCCTAGTTTTGGCAACGTCGAGTCTTCTTGTCGTGTCTCCTAGTTTTGGCAACGCCGCGACTACTTGTTGTGTCTCCTAGTTTTGGCAAGATCGCGTCTACTTGTCGTGTTGCCTAGATTTGGCAATGTCGCGTCTACTTGCCGTGTCTCCTAGTTTTGGCAATGTCGCATCTACTTGTCGTGTCTCCTAGTTTTGGCAACGTCGCGTCTAATTGTGAAATTGCTTAGTGAATCGGTTTTGTTTAGTTTTTTCTTTTCCTTTAAACTGTTTATCCAAGCCATAGTGTCATAAAACTTTGATATAGATAGGAAAAGATGGAAAAACGTTACGCCGTTGATTAATGCAATGTACCTGTTATATAAATTTAAATGTGGTGAAAGTATATAATCTGTTGCGATTATTCTTGTATTGTCATTGAAGGTATGTGAAGCAAAATGGCAGCTATTTGGTGCATCGGAAGGTGTATAAATTGGTTAAGCGATTTCAAATAAACTGGTAAAAAATTTATTTTATACCTTTTCATTTTAACACGTTACCGTCAGTACATCTATAAACATAATTCAAATACCTAGATTATCGAGAAGTTAAGAAAATGAGTTTTCAACTTTCCACGAAGTCCAGTCTCTACAGACAGACATATCCCAAGAGTATAAAAATAATTACAGTATTCCGGTTCTGTCTTTTATAAAAAAAACTACGCAAACCTCTAATCGATGTTCTCGTTCAGGCGGGTTTAATTAATTTTAGTGAGGAAACAAAAAGTTCTAATTTACTTGGTTTTGATTTTAACCTTGAATACTTCAAGAACCCTAAAATATACGTGTTGCGTGATTATGGAGATATCTTATAAAAGAGTTAATGTATACAACTCAAATATTATATAAAGAAAAGATTTATTTACTCCAACTGAAATGTTGCATTTTTGTTTGGATTAAAAGTCTTTAAAAGGCGTCAATTAACCACAAAGTACAGAAACTTCTTATATTCCTGTCATTAAAAACTTTGTAATGTAGCAAACAGTAGGGGAAAACTAGCACAAACATACTGTGCACAGAATCCCTTGCACCAAGTAACGTCAAAGGACATTCCAGAAATTTCCAACTTAAAACCACAGTTTTTATGTATAAACTTAGTGTTCTGTATAAATTATAAAATTATTTAACTCTTTTTCTGTTTGTTCTGCTTTGTGATATTTTCATTAACGCAGTTTTATTAATTAAATTTTTTTGTATGAGCAACTAGTCTCAGCAACGAGACGACGCCCCCCCCCCAACCCCAACACAGGAGATACTGGGATCACATATGTTCCTTTTAAACACATAGGCTCCCATAGCAAAAACTGGGAAAAATTTATTTGAATTTAAAATGGGTTTAAAAGAAAATTATTGTTTTGTTCTGATACACATAATAAATAGTTGGATTAAAACCACCATTAAGTCAACCTTGAAATCCAACAAGTACCATTACTATAAGGCGTGTTTGAATATATATATATATATATATATATATAGATTATGTTACTGTGAAAAACCTGTATTCGTAAGACTAGGATTTATTGATAAGTTTAAACACTTCTTCGATCATGGTTTATTTGGAACGGTTACCATCATACACCGTTTAATGTTAAGTTTCATCTCAGAGGCACGTTAAATGTTACCTAAACTAACCTTAATGGAGTGCTCGTTGCTACCAAAAATGATTACAACAAACAAACACATAGACATGCACATACAAAAACAAACAAACTCCCACACACATAGACATGCACACACAAAAACAAACTCCCACACACACAGACAAAATCAAACACGCAAACTCTCTGTCAAACACACACACACACACACACACACACAAACACACATACACACACAGACACACACATACACACACAGACACACACACACACACACACACACACACACACACACACACACACACACAAACGCACATACACACCTTCAGACACACACACACACACACACACAAACGCACATACACACACACACACACAATTTTTAATTGTATCATGTTTGAAATACAAATCATGATGATGATCGTGATGATAATACAAATGTTTTACAAATGATACAGTTTCCGTATATTCATGAAAATATATTTTCATCCCAACGACCTGTCTTGCACAAATAAATAAACCGCTTCATTAGGTTTTCCAATGGAGTTATTTTCCAAACGCTTCGTGCCTAAATTTAAATTCAGATCGCGCTGCCTTCCTATTACACGCTACACGAAGCCAAGCGTATCGTTGACGGACAAGTGTATTCATTGCCAGTGATACACTAAGCAGCCCGAACGGATTTGTCTTCTTACTGACAGACGATTTCGTATGAATCCATTTAGGATTTATTCAGATAATCCTTACTTGAAGGGAAATATTAGAAGATTTTTTAAAATAAAACTTTGACTGCAAAAGCAAGATGCTTAGACATTGTGTCAATATAACGATTGGCGGTCTTAGGGATTCATCCAAATAAATAATTTGAACATAGTCAAAGCTATTTTTATTTCGTTCAAGTAAAATGTTAAGTAGAAAAATTCTCAACTATTATTGTATGGAAATGATTGCTTTAAGAATGATATATTTTCGATGAAATGTTTTTGTATAAATAAGCAGTAATAAACGAAGGTTATTAAACTTCCCTACACACAGCCGGGTGATAGTTTTCATCGACCTGTTCTGAGTTGGTGGCCTTGTTCCTTTACCTCAAACCACAAACCTGTATGTTTGTTATCTACTTCTGCCACTTCTTCTTGTACTAGACGTCTATCAATCACGTTGGAGACTTTAGTTTTAATATTTTCCCTAATAAGCCACTTTAAGCGCTAGATAACATCGGAGACACCTACAAGTTTCCTCAAATATTTGTTTCATAGCATGCTCCCTAATTTTACTGACTTTGTAATTCATCTTTGTACTAGAATTTTACGTGCCGTTTCTCTTCGTCACAGGGCCTCCATAGATCAGGGGAAATTTCACTGATCCAAAATATGGTACTTTATAGTTGTGGCAGCGTTGCCAATATATGAAATATCTATACCTATATTTCTTCTATTATTTATTTTGGGGCGGGAAAAATGTATTTGAAAATAATATTTTTAATTCACCTCAAAAATTTCATGTTTAGTATTAGAATATATTTCCGTTCAGATGTTTTATACTATATCCAACGGAGAGTAAGTCTTCTGTAGGGAAGCCATAATTATCTCCTACTTCTAAAATCAGGATATCCTAACATCTACAACCTTTATCTACAAAGGAATGTCAACACCCTGATCTTATCCACATTAACAATCCTTTCTTATCACTTGTAGATAAAAGTTCTTCTGGTTGAGTGTCTTGAAGCTACTAAAAATGGATATACACCATTACCGACTACAGACTAATGTATTCGTATAGGAAAGAAATTGTAGGAAAAAATCTCCCACACCAGCCACAATCACTGTGTTAATTAATTTACTAAGTTACAAATATATTTATAATACTTCGAAAGAAGTATACAGTCAATACAGAAAATAAATTAAAAATTGTATAAGCATTAATAAAATTTTTAAAAAACAGAACCGACTTAAAAAAACCTGGATATGCAATTTTTACTTACTAAACAGTAAAACATAATTTTCCAATAACGAAAATAATAGGCTTCCTCAAACAAGAAAAAAAAATTGTACACTTATTTTCTATATATTATTTTTATATAGTGAAGAATACTACATAAAATAAATGCTGTGATTGTTTTTTGCTTATTAGTTTTTATAATTCATAATGCTTATTAAATTTGGTTTTGTTTCACTCAGGAGGCGAACTCTCTTGTTACGGCTAGAAGCAAAGGCAACTCTCAAACAATATATCACTAATACTGCTTCAGCCTTTGTTTTATTCTCCGGGTTGTATCGGTGGGGAGGAGCTTGTTCGTACCTTCATTGTGGCACGATTACAAGGAAGACCGTATCCATCAGTATACTTGAATTAGTTGAGAGGGAGACTGTCTGTACAGGACAATCTCTTTACGTTCCCCACGAGCAGTAGCAACTTGTCCCTTCTTTTGTAAGTTTGTAGTATCTATGATATAAAGTAATATTCTTTAAAAGTTATTCACTTTTAACAGTTCAAAATGTAAAACATTTAAAATGATAAAAAGACTGAAAGATATGAAGGAAACACGAAGTACAAATATCCAATTATTTGTGTCTCTGACAACTAAATATTGTAATTTTCATCTGAAACTGAAAAATATAAATTCTAAATATCTTAGAGTAGGGTCTTACATTAAAATTTCCTAGTAATGAATTGTCTTGCTATTCAGAAGTGTTTATTAATCTCGACACTGATCACAGGTTTGTAGCATCTTTACGGTTGCTCAACGCAACCTCGCCAAGCTACGCAGTAACGCGCAGTCTCTGGCAGTAGCGTCACTTTAATTCCTTCCAGTAGCTCACACTCTCCTTATAATATAAATCTTCTACAAATTTTCAATCGCTAATAAAATGCTTTTTATTCATCCACTCAAATTAAATTATATTTTTTAAAACTTGTATGGATGACACTTAATTTTAACATATTTTCTTTTCAATTCTCAATTTATTAATTAATTTTAGTTTTATATGGAAGAAAAGTTTTTTAAAAAGAGGCAAGGTATGCACAACAGTTATTTCGTCCCACTTGGCTTGAATTAGGCCTAAATAGTAATACTGTATATGATGTCATAGAACAGCTAAGTTTACGTTGTAGGTTATGTGGTAGAACAGCTGTTTTAACCCATAGGTTATGTTGCTTTATTTATATAAATTGTAAATATTTAATAAAAACTAGCAAAAATAAAATTTTCTTTGTTGATTTAAGAAGGAGTTGACATTAAAAAATATTTTTAAAATTACGTTTATAATAGGCTGTCATTTTTTTTTGTTACGTATATCTTATGTGAACGTGTATGTTGCAACCTATTTATTTGTGTTAGTGAACTACCATTTCCGATAAGCAACCCCATGGATGTGCAAGGAATGGGACGTCACTTTGTCTTCCTTAGTGCTTCCATTCCTACCATACTTATATGAAGGTCTTTAATCTTGTATAAATATTTAAAAAACTTATCTTATAATGATATAGGTCTATACATGGTGAATGTACATGTATAATAACATGTAAAAAAATGTACATGTATTGCAAAAATAAAACTAATATAGTATTTGTACAGACGATGTTTCTTTATTTCTCGTATTGATTACTACCAAAATTACGGTTTATTTGGAAATACGAGCCTATATTAAAATTAAAAAGTGATTGAATAACATTTTTCTGATAAAATATCATGTTTTTTTAAAATTAAATCATTATTATATAATGTGTAAATAAAATATTAAAAAAACTATTTATGGAATATTTTTTAAATAGATTTTTTGGAGTTCAAAGGTAGATTATTACAGAAAGTCTGCGCGTTTCGTTGTTGACGTGTTACGGACTAACGTGCCATTGTTAATGTCCACTACTTCGTCTAAGTCAAGAAAGATATTTTAACTTTGAGGTTGACTTTAAATTTACATTTTTAACATTACGTATATGTTATTCTTGTAAAAAAAAATCTATAATTATTACGATAAAATATTCTGTTAAACTGTAGATCACTAAAATACTGTTTCTGTGCCAGTATTATTCGGTTGAGTGTTGAGTCAGCGAAGATAAATCCCTTCATTCAGAAGCACGCAGCTGTGAAGACGTAATCTGGGCTGTAAAACATCCAATCGCCAATAACCAAAAATAACTCTCCAAAATATTTCTCTTTAGATCCACTGTTTTAAGAACATTGAGTTACCAGACTTCAGCAAATGTTCATCGTTTCCGACATGTTTTGAGAAAGGGATTTTATGTTATTCAATTTGTTCGTAGCATTAATGTAAAACTGTATTTTCCACAAAGTTTTCTAAAAATCTAGCATTATTATATTCTTACTTATGTTAGTTTGATAATTTCAATACGAAATTTGTTCAGGATTAATTTCTCTATTTGCTTTAAATAAATTGTATTAGTTTGTTACAAAAGATTTGGTGTGAGTGCGTGCGTGTATTTCTAAATAGATAATTTCTATGAAAGACGAAAAGAAATCATTATTTAAATCTAAGAAAAACCCTCTCCGTACTAATATGGGTAAATATGTACAATGGGGAACATTAAAAATTATTTATACCCACGAAATTGTAAATATTTTAATGTACAATAGGAAACATGAAACAACTATCTATAGCAAAGAAATCGTCAATATTTTAATGTACAGTTGGTAAAATTAAAGTGCTATTTATAGCCAAAAAATTGTAAATATTTTATTTTCTATTGGGGAATATTAAACAACTATTTATATTAAAAAATTGTAAATAATCAATGTACAAATGGGGAACATTAAAAAAATATTTATAGCTAAGAAATTGTAAATATTTGAATATACATTAAGAAACAACAAACAATTATCGGTAGCAGAGACATTGTAAACATTTAAATGTACTATAGGGAAAATTAAAAAGCTACTCATAGCCAAAAAATTGTAAATAATCAGTGTACAATGCCAAACAAAATCTATTTATAGCCAAAAAATTGTAAATAATCAGTGTACAATGGGAAACAAATCTATTTATAGCCAAAAAATTGTAAATATTTTATGTTCTATTGGGAAATACTAAACAACTATTTATATTAAAAAATTGTAAATAGTCAATGTACAATTGGGAGCATTAAACAACTATTTATAGCCAAGAAATTGTAAATATAATAATGTACAGTGGGGGACATTAAAAAACTATTTATATCAAAGACATTTTCAATATTGTAATCTACAATGGGAAACATTGTAAAACTATTCATAGCACAGAAATTGTAAATATTTAATTTAAAAATGGAAACATTATAAATGTATCTACAGGAATGAAATTGTAAATATTTTATTTTTTTTCAAATTTAAAAGTACTTTTGTTACAACTATTTCTACACGCTACGTTTTATAAATAAATAAATAAATAATATGAAAATTACCTATATAAAAATTTAATTGTTTTACTAATAATTTAAACAAATTCTTTAATATATTTAGTGCAAATCGAAAACTAATTATAAAAAAAATAATAAATGCAGTTAATTTTATTGTAGTTTAATGTTTACCATTTCCATATTAGTAACCACAGTTACAGCTGACCTTGAAGGTTATATCATTGGAAATTCCCTCTGACCTACTTCCGTGCATCTGGCTGAATATTTTACTGGATGTTAAGCGTCGAAAGTAAACAAAGCTTCCAGTAATGCTAGATTAAGAGCAGACATGTTTATACTTTAAGAAACGATGAAAAGATTTCAAACAAAAGAAGAAATTCAATGCAATGAAATTGTGTGTCTTTTACTTGGATAGTTTGGTATAAATAAAACATTCAGAATAAAACATAGTGATGACAAAATTTCACCATAAATTCTGAACAAAGATAATTACTAAATCATAACAAAACCCAACTCACAAATAAATAATTGATTTCTTACTTTTCAATCATAAAAATGATTTTCTATTATATAGCTTATCATACTTTAGAGTTTGTGTAGCTTCACTGACTCACAAAAACTTTGGCATTGAAACGCGTATGAAACAATAAATTATAATTCGAGGTTTGGGTTTGTTATTATCTTGTGAAACAGTGCTTTATCATTTGTAACAAATGCTTTGTAATTTATTGCGGTTCTATTTAGATATTTAATAATTAAAACAATAAATTATAATTCGAGGTTTGGGTTTGTTATTATCTTGTGAAACAGTGCTTTATCATTTGTAACAAATGCTTTGTAATTTATTGCGGTTCTATTTAGATATTTAATAATTAAAACAATAAATTATAATTCGAGGTTTGGGTTTGTTATTATCTTGTGAAACAGTGATTTATCATTTGTAACAAATGCTTTGTAATTTTTTGCGGTTCTATTTAAATATGTAATAATTTCTTCGTTTTTAGATCGAATGTAGATTTTTACGAATAAAATAAAGCAAAAGACCAACGATTTTTAATTTGATTAAAACAATTATAACATTGAAACTAATTTTTTTTTTTAACTTTTGAAATGTATGATTTGTAAATGATTGGGTAATTGAATAGTCTATGTGACGTCTTCTGAAATTGTTTTCAGATATACTTGATTTACTAAAAATGCATTCTAAAAAAAATGTTTATAAATGACGAAAATTAAAAATAGTGGTTAACATTGTGGATAAACACATAGACTACATTTACAAACACAAGTAAAATATTATACTATCAAAGTGTTTTTTATAAAATACAGTAATATTTTATACAGCAATAACCTTTTGTAACTACCATAACATTTTTTACAATATATCAAGAAAGTATGCCTATATTTTAATAATAAAGCGTGTGTAGCTAAACTATGTAAGGAAGCTGGAATTTTACGGAATTCATAAGGAGTGATTTTAACTATTTGAGTTTTAACTTCCTTTTTACTTCCGTTCATTGTTTAGGAGACAAAGAACTGCAATATCCCTCGATATCAGACAAGAGTATAGACATAAACGTAAGGGAAGTAAAAGATTAACCCCTTAAAGTTATCACACAGAACACTTGCGAGGAAATTTTGAATTTCAATTACCCAGCTTCGTTTTTATTCTAAAGATGAGTTCTGATATATATATATATATATATATATATATATATATATATATATATATAGCAACAGTTTTATTTGAGAGTATATAAATTATATTAAAAAAGTATACTAATACACAATTTGACAACAATAATTAGAAGTTCCCAATAAACTGAGGCAGGAAATTATAATGATAATTACTTTACTGTGGCGAAACGTTCTCTTTACCGTAGCTACATAACTAGTTTCTGCAGTAAATAAACACTCTCTTTACTCTGTCCCCAATAATTACAAATCGCAAGTTTCCTGAATGTGTAGTTTGGGTTCCGCGAGGCAAATATTTATTAACAAATGTTAGTTTACTTGCAATATTAATAAATCAGAAAACGTTTTAATAGTTTATTATAACTTGCAGCGTTAAATCAATTTCACACTTATTTTAATTATGTGTATACAATTTACCAAGGTTTTACAATAATATACAACAAAGTATTATTAAAATTATTAAATTTTAATATAATAAAATAAATAACTATAAACTATATACATTTTAATAAACTCTACAGCTTTAATTTTTGTATTGATAAAATAAAATGATTTATAGTATAAAAAAATGACTACTTGACTATGTATATATCACGTTGCTTAAGGGAGACTTTGTGGAATCCCTCACTTAGGCCGTATGACAATCAGGGAATCTGTGTGTCCAAGACTTCAAACGCCCAGTACTATAGTTGTTGTAACTGTAGGCAATCATTTGTACGAGCTTAGACAATAAAGAAAAAATATTTTGCACTATCTGGGTTCGAAACCAAGACGTTAAAGCTAGCATTCAAGTGTTCTATCTAATAGACCACTCAGTCGTCTATAAAAATATTGTTCGACGTAAAATATGATGAAATTGAAAATTGAATATGTTTTGTGATTTATTGAAGAATAATTGTATGAGTGAAAATTTACCCATGATGATAGTACGAAGTTTATAAAACATGAAAGAAAATTTAAAACTATTATTATTAATTCGAAGGTTACTCAGCTGTTACGGTATAAATAGCTCAGTGACTAAATAAAGCGAGAGCTTGACTAATGGAACTATCTTTAACTCTAGCTTTACCGCGGATAGTTGCAGAAATATGAGAATTGAAATTGTAAATTTTGAGAAATATTTTGTAGTTTGTTGAACAAGAATCGCATGCGAGTTAATTTACCCTGAGGATGGCCGTATCGCTATTGAAACATGTATGACAGCTCTAAGATAATAGAGTTATTTAAGTGAATTCCGTATTGTTATTCTCACTAAAGTAGCTCCACTTCGTGATTAAGTGCATACCTAATGGTCACACTCCTGAAGTAGTTCGTACCCACTCTCTATCGGGGTTGTACAAATTTCAGTTACTGCATACTTTGAACGTTTTAAATAAAAGTATAACACATTTTATAATAACACTTGAAACAAAATTTAAAACTATTATCAATAATTCAGAGGTTACTTAGATATTAAGATATCAATAGTACAGTCACTAAATACAACCGGGATTTGATCAATAGTACTATCTTTAACTATAACATTTCTGCAGATATTTACAGAAATATGAAAATTAAAATTGTAAATTTGGAGAAATATTTAGTGGTCCATTGAACAAGACAGTATGAGAGTCGATTTGGCCCTAGGGATGATAGTATCGTTATTGAAACATGTATGGGATTTTTAAGAGAGTAGAGTTATTCAAGTCAATTCTGCATTACACTTGAAAGAATATTTTAAACTATTATAAGTAATTCGGAGGTTACTTAGATGTTACGATAAGAATAGGAGACAACAATAGATGTTACTATATACAACGGGGATTTGAACGATGGAATTACATTTAATTCTAATTTTACGGCAGATATCTGTAGAAATACCAGAATTACAAGATCTTAGAGTTGAGGTTGTAAGTCTGTGAACAAAAGAATAATGATTACTTACGTAAATGTAAACTACTGCTAAGTGAGATTTCGTGTCAGACGACAACATCAACATCACATACCAGAACAAAGACATGAAGTGTGGCTGTTTTAAGGAGGGAGTATGAAGTATATTTTGTTTGTAGTTTAAGAATAGCTAGTATGAGTATTTTAAGAAGTTTAAGATAAGATTCTAAATATAGGCAACCTAAAGGGTAAGAACATAAAAACCCTCGGTTGGAGGACATAAAGGGGGATTGTAGTGTACCTGAACTAGATACACCATTTATCGTGGTCATAGAGAAATTAATATCCATTGAAATATTCTTGTAAAACAGAATAAGGAAAGATATTTTGTAGGAATAATGAAACGTCACAACGGTCGGCTCGTACTGGGAACATTAGAAAATTACGGCTGCACAAGTAAGTGGTGTGGAACCCTTATCTGGAGTAGACCATTTTTGAAACGTGGAGGAGAAGGGTCTACCCGTTATACAGGACTCACAACGTATCAAGGTTCAGGAAGGATGTTAGAAAATACATCCGTGAAAGTTAAATACGGGTATTGATATAAAAATAAAATTTTAAATATATAATAAACAGTTTAAATAACATGACCGTTTGCTGACCTGTTAGGCAATTCTACGATAAGGTTTAACATGTTAAAATATATATAAACACAGTTTTTGTCGATTATTTTGAAACCTTGTAGGTATAGTCTGGAATTTTGTTCGTGTACTGTATTGACCAGGGTCGATTTTTGCACCTGTTACTATCTCTGCTCTTTGCGTCCGGTTCGTTTACAATTCCTCCAAAGTTAAAACTTTGCTCAAATAACCCTAGGGAGTGACCCAACTTAAACAACTTTCCTATAATGTAGATAATCCTTGTATTAATCATGTCCTTGTATTTCCTTGCAGGTTGGAAACGTCAAAAATTTGTGTAAGCGAGGAGGGGGTAGGCACTTCTTGCTGATTGACCTATACCAAAACATCATGCCTAGAGAGTACATACTAACCCGTTTTATTCATTTTTGCACCTGGGAAACCCGTCTTTGGTTTTGTTATTTCTGAACACGTTATTATAGATCTACTGAATGTTATTCTCAACCGAATTATTCCTTTAAAGATAAATAAGTTATCAATATTTGGTGTAGTTTATTAAATTTCAAGTAAGAACAGGTTTTAAGGTTCAATCGTTAAGGACGCGATACTAGAATATTTATTTTTAACCATGTTTTTGACATATTGATGATTATTTCACATTGAAAAAATATTAAATACTACAAGTTTGTGAAATGTGAATTCGGTCAATGAATCTGTTTAAAATCTAGCATCACAATAACCAGCGCCACTAAGCTCATAATTTTACTTCATAATATACTTTTAGTCGGGTTTCATTTAAATTTCAAAGCCGGAGATTTCCTAAAGGGAAACACTGACAAACTCACCGTTGAAGTTTCTACGAGTACTCAAAACTTTTCAATTTGGAAATCAATCACCCCTAATCCAGCTTTCAATTCTTCTGTCTCAATTCATTCAAGCAGTTTACGCTTTACCGGTTTGAAAACTTCAATAACAAAGTGTTTTACTAACTATTTAACATATTCTAGTTATTTTAAAAATAATTACAATATAGTATAATTATCTGTAGTTTCACTCATATTAGGCCGATGGCGACGGGTTTTGTTTGAAAGGAAATGGATTTGGAAGTGGGAGAAAGCAAATTCTACCAATTCTTACAATCTTCAAGTTGAAATTATTACTTTTAAGAAAACGTTTTATTCTACCGTAAAAGTATTTCCAATATTTAAAAATAAATTTAGATATTAATTAAATATATATACCGTAGCCAGTAATAATTTTTGGAATATAATTTTAAATAGCAGAGTTGGAGCTGCCTTAGTCGGGGAATGCACTATTTAAGGCACCCAATAGGCTTAAACAGCCCATTATGACCTGAATTAGAATCCAGAGCACGAAAACTTACAAGAAGCTTTAACGTAGGTGAAAATGCACTCAGGAAATAATTGGCTCTAGTCGATACCTAACCAAGGAAATTTTGCGTAATAGTCTCTACGCAGTAGACCAATTTGCGCATTGATAAACATACAGTAGACCCTCGCTATTCGCGGGTTCGATAATCACAGTTTCGCTTATTCGTGGTTGGCAAAATTTCGGGGCAACACTAACATGTATCGAAAAAAAAGGAAAG
>JBAIZL010000003.1:87584541-87667041 GCA_036971475.1 Prosapia bicincta | reverse complement strand
AATTTACTAAGTTACAAATATATTTATAATACTTCGAAAGAAGTATACAGTCAATACAGAAAATAAATTACAAATTGTATAAGCATTAATAAAATTAAAAAAAACAGAACCGACTTAAAAAAACATATGCAATTTTTACTTACTAACCAGTAAAACATAATTTTCCAATAACGAAAATAATCGGCTTCCTCAAACAAGAAAAAAAAATTGTACACTTATTTTTATATAGTGAAGAATACTACATAAAATAAATGCTGTGATTGTTTTTTTGCTTATTAGTATCTATAATTCATAATGCTTATTAAATTTGGTTTTGTTTCACTCAATGTTAAAATAGCGTAACATTGTCTTAAAATCAAATAGATTGGGATGCAACTAAAGTGGGTCCCCAGGGTTTCCCTTTTCATTTGCAAGCAAAATCACTTTGATTGGTTTAATACTTTCAAAAATAATGTGCAACAAGTATTAAAAAAAACATACGGGTCGAATACAGAACCTTCTCCTTTTTTGAAGTCGGTTAAAAACAAGCCCATATCTTTTACACAATCATTTGTGAGACAGTCAATCTGCAACACATAAAAGTAAACCCTTGTGACATTTTTTTAAAGTGTATACTACTTTAGGTGTCTAACAATTGTTTAGGAAGAAGAGAGTTCATTTCCAGTTATAAGTACAAGACGATCGGATTTTCCCGAAGATTTCCGAAAACCAGGCACGACGGTTGTAATGGTAACGGTTAATGCCTTAATTAAAGTATACTTATTAAATTCATTTACTATGACCTACTTAGTTGTCACATATGGTTCATTTAGTTAAAGCTATTACTTACATCTGTTATTTAGAGGTTACGTGGAGGTTTTGTTTAAACCATTATCAAGTGAACTTCTTTATACATTTAGAAATATCGTACAGTTGATTTCATAATAAACTCATAAGGAATTTGCAATATTGAAATTCCTAATATTGTATGATTTCATAAAACAGGTGTTTTATTAATTTTAGATTATCTATTACACATAATTAGGTTATTATTCAAAAGGGAAACAATCTTCGGTACAGAAACGGTACGAGCAAGCGTTAGAGGCGTGTTTTTTTTTAAATATCTGTTTATGAAATTTTGTTGGAAAATAAGAAAAGCACGCAGGAGAATCATCCGTGACAGTGTCCTCATTTCCTGACGCGCAAGGGCGGAGAACTTTCGTAGCCCTAATCAGCCTAATGCGTCGACAAATTATCTCCCCATTCCCGACTGTGTCAGTAGGTTTAACATCTTCCCTTTGTGTCACGTCTTCTCTGACGATTCACTTTGCGTTGGGACGATACACTCTAATTGGAACATCTTTCCTTAATTTCGTTATATTCAGAGCTGCTTCTGAGATGTTCATTAGAAAAAGAACTGTTTAATTTTAACGCCTACATTTTACAAACTAACTCTGATGTTGTATTTTACATAAAATAACTTAGTGGATGTGGAAAATAGATAAAAGTGCAAGTTATGATAACAGAAGGGAAAATATCTATATAAAACTTTTTATGCCTAATTGCAGTTGTATAGAACATAAGTTAAATGTATTCCACACTAACCCAGTTGAACATATATATATATATATATATATCGTTCAAATTTTCAATCGGTAATAAAATACTTTTTTATTTATTCATTCAAATACATTACTATTAACCTATAGTTGAAGAAAATTAATGTAAATACAGTTTTTCAAAATATTTATTAAATAATTGAATTATAAAAATTTGGAAGGTCGGATTCGAACTGAGTATCTTCGTGTTCAAAGTATAGCGCTTTGGCACTGAGCCAACTTTCCCATAGCTAAAATATACTTTTCAAAGATGTATATGAATTTTTATTTTGCCCTCATCTGGTTGACGTCGAAATCTCTTTGCACGACTTTAAATTGTTGCCATGGTTACCACACAATCTCACAAACAATGCTCTAGGATTAAAAACAATTGAAAAGAACAAAATAAAAAACTGGATTTACGGTATCAAACCTTGCTTCACAAACGGACAATGTGAAAGGAAAGCGAAAAGAAACTACAACACAATGCAAACGGCCAAATAAAAGAAAGCGTATGAATAGTAACAAACAAAAATAATAGTCCAACACCATACACAGAAAGGTAGATGGAAAATTGTAAGGATTAGAACTCGCTTTCTATTTTGTCACTTAATATTGTTATTGTGACATATGTATATACATATTCATATTAGTTGTAATTACAAAATTAAAATAAACTAATATAACATTTTTCGTTTTGGATTTAAGTAGCAATTGACTTTAAAAAAATTATATAACTAGTTTTTGTTCTTACGATTTGAAGTATAAACTTCTGTAACAACTTTCAGCTGTTTCTTAGTTTGAGATTCGTAAAGCGTGAACAAAACTTACAACAGCTGATTTAATGGAAACAGCTGTTTTTCAATTTCTATTTTGAGGTTATGCATATTAAACCACCACTTAGTTTTATAGAATATAAATTTTAAATTCATTATTCTTAGCATAAATTATTTAATATAATGTTCTATTTGGTTACTAAAGATACTAATTTATTATATAGTTATTTAATTTAATGACTTTATAAACCCATAAATATGATTTTGAAACTATTTTTTAATTTAATTAAACACAGGTTAGTTAGAAAATATTTTAGTATTCCCTGTAAGCACAGTAACGAATGCTCATGCCTTTGTGTACGTCATGTAGCTTTGACACAGTTATAACAAACAGATTATGGCAAAAACAATTGACTTACAAACAATGACATGCATTTATAAAAATTACAATAATTTTAATATATTACTAAATTAGTTACATTAATATGCTTTACGATCTATTTTATTTAAATAATTGGTATTATTCTAAATCAGCCAATAGTTAGATAAATATTAAAATAAAAAATTACAGTACAATAAAAAAGAAATTAATGTTCTCTAAAATTGTTGTTGTTTCTATCACACCAATTATTGCTTTTAAAGATAATTTTACTGCAATTTACAATAATTAAACGTTATTTACAAATTTTTATTTTATTTATCTTACAGAAAGAATTTTTATTCAGTTTTCTTTCCCCAGGATGCACATAAATTTTGTTATTTTGACGAAAGTTTTTTTTGAGCTGTGTCATTATATATAAGAAAATATGTTTAAGTCACTGGATCAAAAACTTCAAACTGGAGTTGTATTCAATTGCTTAGACGTACGTGAGCTCTGAAACCCAAAGTCGACATATGGCTTTATACAAGCACTTACTCTGGAAGCAAAAACTTCAAACTGGAGTTGTATTCAATCGTTTAGACGTACGTGAGCTCTGAAACCCAAAGTCGACACATGGCTTTATACAAGCACTTACTCTGGAAGCAAAAACTTCAAACTGGAGTTGTATTCAATTGCTTAGACGTACGTGAGCTCTGAAACCCAAAGTCGACACATGGCTTTATACAAGCACTTACTCTGGAAGCAAAAACTTCAAACTGGAGTTGTATTCAATTGCTTAGACGTACGTGAGCTCTGAAACCCATAGTCGACACATGGCTTTATACAAGCACTTACTCTGGAAGCAAAAACTTCAAACTGGAGCTGTATTCAATTGCTTAGACGTACGTGAGCTCTGAAACCCAAAGTCGACACATGGCTTTATACAAGCACTTACGCTGGAAGCAAAAACTTCAAACTGGAGTTGTATTCAATTGCTTAGACGTACGTGAGCTCTGAAACCCAAAGTCGACACATGGCTTTATACAAGCACTTACGCTGGAAGCAAAAACTTCAAACTGGAGTTGTATTCAATTGCTTAGACGTACGTGAGCTCTGAAACCCAAAGTCGACACATGGCTTTATACAAGCACTTACGCTGGAAGCAAAAACTTCAAACTGGAGTTGTATTCAATTGCTTAGACGTACGTGAGCTCTGAAACCCAAAGTCGACACATGGCTTTATACAAGCACTTACGCTGGAAGCAAAAACTTCAAACTGGAGTTGTATTCAATTGCTTAGACGTACTTGAGCTCTGAAACCCAAAGTCGACACATGGCTTTATACAAGCACTTACGCTGGAAGCAAAAACTTCAAACTGGAGTTGTATTCAATTGCTTAGACGTAAGTGAGCTCTGAAACCCAAAGTCGACACATGACTTTATACAAGCACTTACTCTGGAAGCAAAAACTTCAAACTGGAGTTGTATTCAATTGCTTAGACGTACTTGAGCTCTGAAACCCATAGTCGACACATGGCTTTATACAAGCACTTACTCTGGAAGCAAAAACTTCAAACTGGAGCTGTATTCAATTGCTTAGACGTACGTGAGCTCTGAAACCCAAAGTCGACACATGGCTTTATACAAGCACTTACGCTGGAAGCAAAAACGTCAAACTGGAGTTGTATTCAATTGCTTAGACGTACGTGAGCTCTGAAACCCAAAGTCGACACATGGCTTTATACAAGCACTTACGCTGGAAGCAAAAACTTCAAACTGGAGTTGTATTCAATTGCTTAGACGTACGTGAGCTCTGAAACCCAAAGTCGACACATGGCTTTATACAAGCACTTACGCTGGAAGCAAAAACGTCAAACTGGAGTTGTATTCAATTGCTTAGACGTACGTGAGCTCTGAAACCCAAAGTCGACACATGGCTTTATACAAGCACTTACGCTGGAAGCAAAAACTTCAAACTGGAGTTGTATTCAATTGCTTAGACGTACGTGAGCTCTGAAACCCAAAGTCGACACATGGCTTTATACAAGCACTTACGCTGGAAGCAAAAACTTCAAACTGGAGTTGTATTCAATTGCTTAGACGTACGTGAGCTCTGAAACCCAAAGTCGACACATGGCTTTATACAAGCACTTACGCTGGAAGAAAAAACTTCAAACTGGAGTTGTATTCAATTGCTTAGACGTACGTGAGCTCTGAAACCCAAAGTCGACACATGGCTTTATACAAGCACTTACGCTGGAAGCAAAAACTTCAAACTGGAGTTGTATTCAATTGCTTAGACGTACGTGAGCTCTGAAACCCAAAGTCGACACATGGCTTTATACAAGCACTTACGCTAGAAGCAAAAACTTCAAACTGGAGTTGTATTCAATTGCATAGACGTACGTGAGCTCTGAAACCCAAAGTCGACACATGGCTTTATACAAGCACTTACGCTGGAAGCAAAAACTTCAAACTGGAGTTGTATTTAATTGCTTAGACGTACGTGAGCTCTGAACCCCAAAGTCGACACATGGCTTTATACAAGCACTTACGCTGGAAGCAAAAACTTCAAACTGGAGTTGTATTCAATTGCTTAGACGTACGTGAGCTCTGAAACCCAAAGTCGACACATGGCTTTATACAAGCACTTACGCTGGAAGCAAAAACTTCAAACTGGAGTTGTATTCAATTGCTTAGACGTACGTGAGCTCTGAAACCCAAAGTCGACACATGGCTTTATACAAGCACTTACGCTGAAAGCAAAAACTACCAACTGGAGTTGTATTCAATTGCTTAGACGTACGTGAGCTCTGAAACCCAAAGTCGACACATGGCTTTATACAAGCACTTACGCTGGAAGAAAACACTTGAAACTGGAGTTGTATTCAATTGCTTAGACGTACGTGAGCTCTGAAACCCAAAGTCGACACATGGCTTTATACAAGCACTTACGCTGGAAGCAAAAACTTCAAACTGGAGTTGTATTCAATTGCTTAGACGTACGTGAGCTCTGAAACCCAAAGTCGACACATGGCTTTATACAAGCACTTACGCTGGAAGCAAAAACTTCAAACTGGAGTTGTATTCAATTGCTTAGACGTACGTGAGCTCTGAAACCCAAAGTCGACACATGGCTTTATACAAGCACTTACGCTGGAAGCAAAAATTTCAAACTGGAGTTGTATTCAATTGCTTAGACGTACGTGAGATCTGAAACCCAAAGTCGACACATGGCTTTATACAAGCACTTACGCTGGAAGAAAAAACTTCAAACTGGAGTTGTATTCAATTGCTTAGACGTACGTGAGCTCTGAAACCCAAAGTCGACACATGGCTTTATACAAGCACTTACGCTGGAAGCAAAAACTTCAAACTGGAGTTGTATTCAATTGCTTAGACGTACGTGAGCTCTGAAACCCAAAGTCGACACATGGCTTTATACAAGCACTTACGCTGGAAGCAAAAACCTCAAACTGGAGTTGTATTCAATTGCTTAGACGTACGTGAGCTCTGAAACCCAAAGTCGACACATGGCTTTATACAAGCACTTACGCTGGAAGAAAAACTTCATACTGGAGTTGTATTCAATTGCTTAGACGTACGTGAGCTCTGAAACCCAAAGTCGACACATGGCTTTATACAAGCACTTACTCTGGAAGCAACAACTTCAAACTGGAGTTGTATTCAATTGTTTAGACGTACATGAGCTCTGAAAACCCAACGTCGACATATGGCTTTATACAAGCACTTACTCTGGAAGCAATAACACTTCCGTGTTAAGGTAAGAATAGACTTTAAAAAGTGTAAAGCAAGAGTGAATAAAAAGGAAACTTTCTTACTAGACAGCCTTTCCGCCTCCGCCTGTGAGACATAACTCGCACACGAGGTAATATTGGACGGTTAAGGCTTAGGGCCGGTCACTTTACATTTCCTGCAAAACGTATGGTTAGCCGTAAACTCTACGTTTAGGTTAATTATCTTCCTAAACCGTAAACATTCCTTTAATTCACCTAAATCATTCCATATTTCTATTAAAAGGTAGAATTCTTTATTCACCAATATCTCATCTAAAGCATTAAATGCCTTTATCTCCTTTATGGAGAATAATACAAGCCTATAATAAAAAGATAAATATCGATAAAACCCCTAAAATTCTTCTTCCTTTTTATTTCATTGAACTTATATTTAATGTTTGTTTTTATATAATATAAGTAACAACACTATTCACGTGCGCGTGTTAGGGCACGAATACGCTTCTGTAAGCCAATATGTCACCTTTATGTACCAGTAGTGGGGTGTTGGTTGCACTGGTAGCATGCAAAAGAAAGTGATTATATTTTCAGTGAGTTATGGAAGTAATTTGTTCTGGTGATCTCTGCAAAGACATGCGAACCTAAAAGCATGAAAGCAAATTGCGGTCGTATAAACGTCATTGTAAAATCACTGTTTAACGCTTAGAAACAGATAAGTCATTTCAGATCTCCCTAGCTTACGTAAATATTTGTTTCATGAAAAACGCACTAAGCCAAATTCAGGCCGGCAAAACTGATAACATTTCTTCATTAAAACATATTTCCTCTATTAGTAATGAAGTAATCAGTTACAATGTTTTTCTTATATTCATTGCTCACTTTAGATTTTTCACGTGTCGCATAATTAGGAAAATTTAGAATGGTTTCCTATGAAAGTTTCAAATGCTCAACTTCTTAGCCATGAAATTTTAATTTAATTTTTATTTAAATCTTTCTTTTGTATTCAGATCAAGAAAGAAATTTTTCATGTAATATATATATATATATATATATATATATATATATATATATATATATATATATATATATATATAAAAGATACTTTGATTATTGACAACGTAACTGTTAAACGAACTATGGTAAATATATGAGAAAAAATACTAATTACTTCTAAATAGAAATTTTTTTATTTAGTTTTAAACCCACACACACACACACACACACACACACACACACACACACACACACACACACACACACACACACGCATGCACGCATACACACACACAGACAGACACCCCCCACACACACAAACACACACACACAAACACACACACACACACACTACATACAAACACACACACACGCGCGCGCACACACACACACACACACACGCGTGCACACACACACACACACACACAAACACACACACACTCACACACACACACACACACACACACACACACACACACACACACACACTACATACAAACACACACACACACGCGCGCACACACGCACACACACACACACACGCGTGCACACACACACACACACACACACAAACACACACACACACACACATACACACACACACACACACATACACACACACACACACATACACAGACAAGCATACAAACACAGAGAGACACACACGCGCGGGCGAGTTTAAGCGGCTACATCCCCATTAGGTTACATTAAATGTTTTAGGTTTTAAATATATAAAGTCCAGTTATAATCTCAAAAAAGTGAGCATTTAAAAAAATATATTATAAGTTGTCTGGCCTCTACCACGTTTAATTATGTCTCAAATTTTGGTTAAAATATATAACATAATTTTAAAATTAAAGTAGTATATAAGTTTAGGAAATAATTTGTTGATCAGTAAATATCAGTAATTTTTTCGTTGAAAATAGAGTGTAAAACTATTAATATTTAAAATTGTTTAACCATGCCAAACCCTTCCCGCCACCTTTAACTCAAAATAGATTATTTTATTGAAAAGAAATTTTAAAAAATTATTATTGATACCATATAATTTCACGAGATATGCACACCCATTTGAGAATGGCAGCGCTACCCCTCCCCCCTACTTATCCCGCCACGCCCAAACGGCGATTACTTTGTGGACTACCCTCGTATATATATAAAGGTGATGGCTTTCCTTTTGTTTATATATATTTGTCACAAATATAGATCCTGTATGTCAAAAATATAGATTTCGTATTTCTCATCAATAAAAACAAAAATATAATCCATATAAAAAATATATATAAAGTTTTATTAATGTATACAAACTTTAAAACTGTAACAAAAATTAAGGTCTACTAAATATTACAAATTTCATATTTGGCTCTCCAATATGTATAGGTTGAATGCATTTATGTGTAAAATAAAACACAAGCGTTTTCCTGAAAACACCTTTTCCCAAATAACAACGTGTATACCAAAACAGGTTAGTTAAGTGAGAATGAGAATAGCCTGGCCTACACAAATATCTTGGAAATTTTATAATAAATATCTCTATACCTTTATGCTAGTTACGTTAGATTTGAAATAAATAATTCGTTACCAGTTTCGTACAACTAAGGAGAAAATAGAGCGATTTTTTTAATTAACACTATAGTAAAAAAAATTATAAAATTTCAATATGCACGTATTTAAAACTTTAGAACCTCCTCTTTCGAACAGTACCATTATTCGATTAAAGGAACAAAAATATCATTGTATCCAGTTTACCAAAGGTCTTCAAATTGCACTTTTAAAAGGACGGCTGGCCATTTTAGGGTAATTGGGGAAACAGTTGCGAACAAATCGACTACGCCATTTTCTTTATTAGTTCGGCGTGAGTCTGGTCATAGTATTAATACTTACAATGCGCAACAGAGACATCAACGTATCTCCCGATATCGCAGGGCTGTCTAGTGCTGGGTATTCGAAGGTATACAACACTCCTGAATCAAAGATAGCATAGCATGATCTACTAATTAAAAAAAATGTAGAATTAATTTATGCTGCTCCAGGAGTTTACATAATTTTTCGAAAATAATGTATTAAGCCAAAATAAATCATAGATTCATGTTAATATAGGAGTATGTTTGAGTACAGTTTTCTGCCACTCCAAACGATTCAATATTCCCCTCAGTTGACGCATTTCGGAGTAACTTCATTTTCAAAACTTAAATCGTACTTAGATTTTTAAGTTTCTGTTTCTTTAAAAACAAAGTAAAACAGTATGAGGAATAAAGACCCAACTTTAAATTATTCATTCAATATGGAATTACATTCAATATAGACGCGACCGTAAAAGGGACAATAGGAAAACTAGAGGGTTGATTGGAAAGGGCAACTGTCAACTCACTATTGGAAGACACAAGCATCACGGTTGCAACGCTTTCACGAAGCTTGTCTAGTTTGTACATTAATGGTAGGGTGGATCTGCGATCAAAAATCTGCCAATGAAGATGGCAGTATATTTACGAATACCACACATCAAAATTCTGTTTCTCCCATTATGAAGTTTTCGGGAACGTCGTGGACGCTACAGGGGACTCTGCACGTTTATCAGGAGACAGTTGCCTCATTCCAGATCGAGGGCCACCACTTCGACCATGTTATTAATGGACAGTATTTATAAAGATGCGATACTGAGGATGGATATCATGGATAGGAAGAAATGTTTTGACTGTTGCAGAAGAGGACTTTAGCCTGCGGTGTGGAAAACATCAGTTGGTCCGTGTGGTCTTATAAGAATTCACCACGGTTTCCTCTCAGACCCAGAGGATAATCGGAGCTACAAAAGATGGGAATATTCTTTCAGGTCTTTTAAAGAATCTTATGGTTGGAATAATTATTTTTATTATTGAAATCTCTCAGTATGAAGAATAACAAACGTTACTTGAAATTCACGAAATAATTTTGGCAGGGTCGGTTTTTCGCAGTAGTTTTTTTCACGTCACATCTATTTGCACCCTTATAATGAATAGCTTTCTACTTATAACGTGTAGTTTAACAAATCCAATTATTGTAACTATAAGTCAAAAGACAATTTCTTGTTTTTATAAAAATAACAACAATTTATCGATTATCAAAATATTTTAAGCGATTTGATTTTATGGTTGTAATTTTTTTTCATAATATTGTAAGGCACTAGTATTTGTGAAACTATATGTAGATTATACATAGAGTTATATCAAAAGATAACTTTAAGATCATGAAATAGAAAAAATCATAGACTATTTTTATTGGTTACAAATTTTAATACAAGCAAATATTTTTTGACAATTTTATGTTCTATAATTAATTATCACTATGCTTAAAGAATGAACAAAATTTGAGTTACTTTTAAAGTGTCCTACACACTAAGTTTATAAATTCTATTGTTTTTTTGGTTTCCATGGAAACGAACGTGAATATGTTGAAATACGATTTATAAATTTAAAAAAAAATATTTATAATACAAATATTATTTATTTTATAATACAGTAAATATATACAATACACAATATTTTTAATTGATAATACAAATATATTTATACAAAGACACAGAGCATTATAATTAGTAATCAAATATTTTTTGTGTTCTGGCTGATGACCCACCCATCAACTGCAGAACAATTGATTGGTGTGTGTTATTGTATTATGTGTGTGTGCAATGGTATATTAGTAAATCAACCAGACAAGCTGGGTGAAAGACGGCAAGAGTTGTATGCAGATCCAGTGGTTGCCCACCTCCTTGCAATCAACTGTGTGTTACTGTCCGTTGTAACGTGTGTCTTGCCAGTGTGCCTGTACATGAGTGCAATAGTGTAGCCATGCAGTCAGCCTAAGCCGCCTGGATGACTATAGAGTTGCATGCAGATCCAGTGGTTGCCCACCTTCTTGCACTCAACTATGTGTTTGCGTGCGATGTAATGTGTAAAAGTGTCGTGCTAGTGTAAGCCATCAGTCAGCTACCCTCCCAATAATAACGTGATTGAAAGGGCAGAATGTTCCCGAGTAATGTTGTAGGAATGGTCAACAATGGAAAATTGTTTCTAAGGTAATGCCTTGAAATACGTTATGGAGAACGCTGATATTATTGGCAACAATTAAAGTAATAGAAATAATTGTTTTTAAGTATTTCCATTTAAAAATAAAATTTTACCAATGAAATTTTTCAAATTTACAATAAATAAATAAATAAGCAATTTATTTCTATATTCCGTTACAGTAACATATTTCTACACCTTTTTCTTCTTTTTTTGAATCATTTTACCTTTGTTCAGGTTCTGTAAGGAGATGCTCAGCAAAGAGGAGGTGATGTATACTTTAGCTGTATAATATGATTTTATTTTTTCTCTGAAAACCATTAGCAGAACTTTATGGGGCCTATAAAATTTAAACAATAAGTGAGGGCTTAGAATGCGTATTTCAAGGCATGGATAAAATCTTCATGCATCGTCTCCAAGTCTTACAACTAGACGAATATTTTACTACCACTTGGGTGCCACAATTCGTCCTTTCATATTTGAAAAGTACTGTAGGCATTAGCGGCCTCGCCATTGAGGGGCCCTGGGCCATTTGTTATTGCAAGGCTGTCTAGTGCTGGGGATTTGATGTTAATAACACTCCTCAATCAAAAACAGCCCGGATGATCAGATAATTAGAGAAAAATGGTAGAACTACTTAAATTTTCGAAATTAATCTGTTGAGCCAAAAACATCACATGTTTATGTTAATGTGGAGTATTTATAAGTTTCTGTTTCTTAAAAGAAACAAACAAAGTAAACATTTTTTGTTTCTGTTTCCTTAAAAACAAAGTAAAACGATATGAGGAATAATGAACCACCTTTAAATACATCGTTTAGTATGGAATTACATTTAATATAGACTATTACAGTCATGTTAAGTCACGCTGCCATCTGGTGATACTTTTGGCTAATTATTAGACTTAGATTTGTCTTTTCATATAAAAATATCTAGCCTAATTTAAATATAAACGTAAAATACTTAGTTTATATATTGATGGCAAAACTATCCTAAAATCTATTTTATAAAGCATTATTTTATTTTACATTTACAATAGTTTTATTGTGGCTTGACTTCCGACATACGATGTTGCCTTTAGCTTATACTTCAGACTGTAGCCCTATTTTAGGGAGGGATCTCAAGAATGTACCATTTCAATTCGTTATAAAATATGTCATATTATTCCAAACATAGTGGTTCATCACATGACATTGGTATCAGATGAGAAATAATTTCTGACGTAGATGATGCTAATATTGTTCACTCACTCTGAAGGGATTTTTTATTTATTCAAAATCAATAAAATTATGAGCAAGATTTTGCCCATGTTTAGCTTTTCAGATGTTTGTTCCAGTTGAACTTGTAGCTTAATCTTTATCTCTCCTATTGATGAAGGTTTCGGACAACTCAGACTGATATGTAGCGCAGCCAGTTGCATAAGTAATAGCTACACTTTCTAATACGGTTTGATGCAACTTCACACTAATATATATTTCTAATTTCCTTATAAAATATGAACGAAATTATCAATCACAGATAGGTCTTTTACATTCAAAGCTTGATAGTATTTGTAATGTTCAAATTATCCAGAATTTTGAAGTATTCTCCAAGGAAATTCAACTTTTGGTATATCCATGTTGTACTTACAAATCAGATTTTTGTCATGTTTTACTCCTAGTAGTTTCATCTTATTTATTACAACTCATCTTTAAATTCAGCTTGAATTGAGAGTAACAGTATTTTCTCTTGAAGACAAAGATTTTGTTAGCTGAGATTTTATTTCAGATTACTTAAAAATCCATTGTTCTTTCATGTTGAACCATAATCACTAATAGGTGGGTTCATGATATTAACTTCTAGAGAAGTTATTTCTCATATATCTGAGTCCAGATATTTTGAACTTCCGTTAAATTCTACCCTATTTCTGTATGAGTTTATTTTATCTATTTGAAAGAAAATGATAATTCTGCTTCCAAGAAATGTTTATTTCAATACAGTATCCAACCGAAATGTTACGATATTGTAACATTGCCTACATGCAGTAGCATACATGCAGTACATGCATACATGCAGTAATATTGCCTACATGCAGTAGCATACATGCAATACATGCATACATGCAGTAACATTGCCTACATGCAGTAGCATACATGCAGTACATGCATACATGCAGTAACATTGCCTACATGCAATAGCATACATACAGTACATGCATACATGCAGTAACATTGCCTACATGCAGTAGCATACATGCAGTACATGCATACATGCAGTAACATTGCATACATGCAGTAGAACCTACGTAGGTGTACTAAATATTTTCACTAAAGATATAAATAAACAAAAGTATAGGCTACCAGCAGCTGGAGTCAATAATGGAATGAATATTTATTTAGCAATTATATAATTTAGTATACTTAAAACATTAAGAAATAAATTGTAAACGTTTTAGAATGATGATCTCTCGCCAAATTCTCTATGAGAAAAATAAGATTTAAATTCAGATTTAAAAACAATACGTACAAAAACATATTTCCTTGGGTGGAAAAGATATATGATACACGTAAATTACACAAGAAATAAAACAATTTTATTAATTTAATTCCGTGTTTCGACTGAGCGCTATAACCTTTTATTTATAATGTTTCTAGATGAGAACAATTACAATTCCTTCAATAGATATCAAGGTCGGCTACATTTATTTATTTACTCTAATTTTGTTTTAGTGCGCAAATATATCTGACCTTTCGGAATTTGTGCCAGTTAAGATCCAGATATTTGCTCGTATGCTTTCATAGGACTCATAAATTTATCAATACACACAAATGTTTTAATTATAATAGTTCGTCAAACAAATAAAGCATGGTGCTCATGAAACTCGCGAATCACGTTGTAAGAAAAACAAAAACAAAAACAAAAAAAAACATTAGGGATTAGACTGTGAATAAAACAACCAGGGTTCAGTGTAAATAGATGAATTAGTCTCATACAATAAAATATATTTTCAGGTATGTTAGGAATTGTATTTAGACACTATGCAGGGATATCGTTTATTTACATAAATTGAAGTAGAAGAACTAAGTTTTAATACCTTCCTAAATATTCCAGTTAGCCTTAATGGAAAAATATTTATTCAAAGCAGCAACAACATAAATGTTATTTCATAAACATACGTATAACCTACAAGCAATCTGCACAAATTGACACTGAATGTTTAAACTTAATGTACCTACAAACATGTTAATATGTTTAATAATACTACATTAGGCGCTAAAAATTATTTCTAACCGGGTAAGCTAGTTATTGTTGATATGAAAAATGTAAATAAATAAAAGATATTGAGAGCAAATTAATTAAATATATTCGGGAAAAAAGTTAAGTAATATATAATAAGTACATACTAAAATAATTAGTGGGTTAGTGGAGGCTTACAAGCGAATAGACGCTTTGCCAATACATGTTTTGTGGTTTTGCAACAGCTGTTTATTGTAACGATATTAGACTGGATTACTCACGAGAGACTCTCAACAAGAAGTGTGCCCTACGATAAGACAACTAAACGTACAACGAACAAAACGTGTGTGTAAATGTCAGTCCGACGTTTACGTGGTGTTAAAACTAAGAAGGGCTTAGAGGTTTGTAAAAAATATTCGTAAAATTAAACTTTTAATATTTTCTAATAATAGAACATGTAGGTAACTAGTTTCAGCAAATAAAACCATAAGTGGTGTCATGGAGATCCCCCACAAATATTGACGACCCGATAATACGCTCAACAAACTACACTCACACACACACACACACACACACACACACACACACACACACACACACACACACACACACACACACACACACACACACACACACACACACACACACACACACACACACACACACACACACACACACACACGCACACACACACACACACACACACAC
Organism: Prosapia bicincta; assembly: GCA_036971475.1. Lineage (NCBI taxonomy): Eukaryota > Metazoa > Arthropoda > Insecta > Hemiptera > Cercopidae > Prosapia > Prosapia bicincta. Next base: position 87,651,617 of record JBAIZL010000003.1, on the reverse strand, counting down.
AGACACACACACACACACAGACACACACACACACACACACACACACACACACACACACACACACACACACACACACACACACACACATTTACACACACACACACACGCGCACACACACACACACACATTTACACACACACACACACACACACACACACACACACACATACACACACACACACACAGACACACACACACACACAGACACACACACACACATTTACACACACACACACACACACACACACACACACACACACACACACACACACACACACACACACACACACACACACATTTACACACACACACACACACACACACATACAAATATATATATATATATATATATATATATATATTTTTTTTTTTTTTTTTTTTTTAATATGTGCACTATTATAATAATTTTTTTACAATTACACTTTTATGTTCCTATAATACCTACATCATTCCTTTCAAAATAGGTGATTTTTGTCTTTTTATTTTTATTAATTTAAATTTGCAGCTATAATTTGGCAATCCAATGGTAGACGTTTAATTTATAAGGAAAGGTTTCAGAAATTCTCAAAGTAGGGCACAGGACAGGGTCACACGCGTAGTTCCCTCCCACAGAAATTCTTGGTCAGTAAAGTAACAAGTAAACTGTGGGGGCAACAAAAGGTAACTGCCGTTGTATAAACTTGTAACATTTTACATTTAAGTTAAAATTAGACCTTTGCTCAGCAGCTAAACTCGAATTTTGGTACAGTAATTTAGTTGTTGAAACAGTTAGCAATGAAATGCAAATGTTTTGTTAAAAACGCGTGGTTGGTGTTTATTTTTTTTATATTGTTTCTTATAGATGTAAGTTTAAATTATGTTTTATTAAAAATATTTCTAATAAATCGTACACAGAGCAAAATATGACAAAAGCAAAAGGATAACAAAATATGTGTGAATGAAACGGGATGAAATATCAAGAAAATGATGTCGTAACAATGAAGAATGTAAAAGAGAAATATGAGAAAAAGATAAAGATAAAAAGCAATGTAATTAATATAATGAAAATACAAAAAACAATAGAAAAATATATAACGGAGAAATGGAGGAATAGAGAAGAAAAGCAAAGAAGAAAACAGAAAGGATAAGAAAGATAAAAACAGTAATGTCATTATAATGACGACTAAAATAGACACTTAGAATGAAGAGAAAAATGTGAAAAGATAGGAAAACAAAGATAATAACAATGACTACCTATCAACAAAGGATATATTACAAGAAATAGACGAAAGAGAAGAGAAAAAGAAAAATTTACAAGATAGTAAAACGAAAAAAAACAATAGAGACATAGCAAATAGTAAAACACTAAAAACGTAGAAGCGTTGATAATAGCATATCAACGAAGAATACAAAAGAGGAAAGAGATGAGAAAAAAGCTTTGATAAGGAAGGGAATCGAAGGAAGTAACAATGAGTTCACATGATCGAGGAATATAATAGAGGGATAAAAGAAAGAGATGATAGAAAAGAAATCGAAAAAATAACAATGAAGCCATATAAAACAATAAAATACTAGAAATAGAAGAAAAATATGAAGAAAAATTAATAGAGGTAAAAAAAATGTTGTTGCAGAACTAGAACGGAGAAAAATGAATAGCAAAATTATTACAATTTTATGTAATAGAGATTTTATTTTGAAGTTTATTAAAAATAATGCTAATGACAACTGACATTAACAGATCAAAGAGAAAATCTTTTTTAACGTATAAAAATATTAGAAACTTTAAAATAGCAGCTAAAGAACTGTACAATTTTAATTTTTGCTGATGTAAAATATCAAAATATTAAAACGTATATTTCTATGCATTGTGTACGTATTATAATATAACTGTAGGAAATAGTATCTTTCCGGTGACAGTGTTTGCGAAGTATAATACAAATACACAACAACGTTTTACTTTAGCTTTTTATTAAAATTATTTTAGTTTAAAACAATTGACGTAATTCGATCAACCATGTATAAGATATTTATTCGCCTTGTAAAATAATGTCGTTGGTTGAGAGTTAATGAAACAATGAGTTCTCTTCTGAATTTCAGCATTAGGAAGCAGTAGTTTGCAAGAAGTCCCATTAACCGTCATTTCCCAGGGGGTTGCAACCCTCTAATGAAGGCAATTCAAACTACATTAGGTTCAATATAAATTTTTATTTCAAACTCCTAACAACCAATGAAGCAGTAAGGATATTAATATAACAATGATGTTGTATTTGCCAAGAAACAACGTTTTGAAACCTAATTGAATTTATAAATATTGTAAACAAAAAAATTATTGAAATAGAGTTAGCATTCTTTCTACTCTGAAACCAGGAAATTCTCTCTCTCTCTCTCTCTCTCTATATATATATATATATATATATATATATATATATATATATATATATATATATATATATATATATATACATATATGTAAATCACTTATAATTTATAGTACATAAACAAGAATCTTACTTATATTTGCGAGTCGACATTCGAGAACTTATAAATTACGTGGTCTCATTTTCAAGCTTTTCAGAAGACTGAAAACAGTGTTGGTAGGAATATATATACATATTCAACTTGCTTGTTTTTGTGATTCTGTGTTTTGCATAAATGTTGAGCTAAGAGTTCCCATACTAAGGATGTCCGAAAGGATTAAGGATCTCTGAAGATGAAGCATTTATTATTCCAAGAGAGATGTCATCGGCTTAGAGTCTGTACCTGCTTCTTATTCCCTTTCATTTTGCCAGGTAGCTTGACTTTAATCATTCTGCCTACAGAGAACAGTGTTAAACACTCACTTGCAAAACCTTATGGCGCCAGTATTGCTAACATGTTCCAGCGAATTCGTTTTTAGAGTAACACGATATTAATGGTGACAGAAAGATTTGAGAACACAATTTTTTAAAACTAAGATTCATGAAAATAGCGCGCGCGCGTGTGTGTGTATTTGTGTGTGTGTGTGTGTGTGTGTGTGTGTGTGTGTGTGTGTGTGTGTGTGTGTGTGTGTGTGTGTGTGTGTGTGTGTGTGTGTGTGTGGTTTGTGTTTAATAGCAAAGGCTGCTACTTATCGTTGGTAGAAAATAAATCCATCAATTTATTTTCTGTCAATAAAATAAAAACGTTTATAAAATAATTTTTAAGGAAGTGAAATTAACCGATCAAAGTTAGTCTGTAGCTTTGTATAAATGTCTAAAGATGTAAAGTAATTAAGTAAAGGAAGTACATTTTGGCGAAATTGAACTTATCGTTTCATAAAATGATAATAACTCAAATTTCACAATAATTTAAAAAAATTTAATCTTATCAAACGTGTTTTGACAACCCTGTAGTTATCATCAGTGACTACGAAAGGCCTATGATGATGATGATGCTCAGAATGTAGATGGTGACAATGTTAATGGTGATTAAACAAAAACAGATCAATGTTTGTTTGTCACAGTGTCGTTGATGAAACATTAAATACTTGAATCATATTGTACACATTAAGTTTGTATGTGTAACACTATAAGAGTCATTAACAGTAAAAAATTATAATCATTAAATTTTAAAACTTACATTAGCAACTATAACTACCGTGATACTATGTAATGTTATCCAATGTTATAAAAAAAAACTGTAAAAATATATGTAATAATTTATTTTCAAATTAGAACAAACCTAAACAGTTTTCGCTAATGTTAACAAGCGACGTGACAATCTGCAAAAAAAGCAAAGTGACCAATCTGATGTTGATTTTTTTTAAATTAACATTTTGACTTTGAAATAAATTCTAACTTGCTAAAGAAAACTTTGTACTTACTTTGAAACAGCAAAGATGATCGATGAGAGCAACATGTTGGTCCCTGTACAAGACGGATGTCTTGCTTCACTAAACCATACTTTCCTCTCTGAATGAAATAAATCTGTAAAATGTTTGATAAAAATGTGAATTGTTTTTAACTAAAAGAATAAACAGATATTATTATATTACTTAAAAAGTTAGGTTATTTAAAAAAAAGGAGGTATTATAATTTGAAAACTTTCAGCCGTATTTTTCGAATATTTGAGATGATTAAATTGCTTGAGTTAGCATTGAAATATTTTACAAAACATAATGAGCCAAAATACATCAATTGTACCCATGGGGTAACCCTTTACCATAATTAATTTAGTTTTACATTATTGACGAGGTTAAATTCATTTATAGATTATCCAACTTTGTTGTACCTTATTAGTAAAATATCCTATTTCAAATCCGTTGATATTACTTGATCCAAACTTATTGAGCCTCGTGAGGGCAATGTCCTGCTATAAATCTGTTGATATCACTTGATCCCAACTTTTTGAGCTTCATGATAGCCATCTCCTGCTAATAATCTGTTGATATCACTTGATCCCAACTTTTTGAGCTTCATGATAGCCATCTCCTGCTAATAATCTGTTGATATCACTTGATCCCAACTTTTTGAGCTTCATGAAAGCAATCTCCTGCTTTAAATCTGTTGATTTCACTTGATCCCAACTTTTTGAGCTTCATGATAGCCATCTCCTGCTAATAATCTGTTGATATCACTTGATCCCAACATTTTGAGCTTCGTGATAGCAATCTCCTTCTTTAAATCTGTTGATATCACTTAATCCCAACTTTTTGAGCTTCATGATATCAATCGCCAGCTCTAAATCTGTCAATATAACTTGATCCTAACTTTTTGTGCTTCATGATAGCCATCGGCTGCTGCTAACCTGTTGATATCACTTGATCCCAACTTTTTGAGCTTCGTGATAGCAATCTCCTTCTTTAAACTATTGATATCACTTGATCTCAACTTTTTGAGCTTCATGATAGCCATCTCCTGCCGCTAAGCTGTTGATATCACTTGATCCCAACTTTTTAAGCTTTATGATAGCAATCTCTTGTTTTAAATCTGGTAATATCACTTGATACCAATTTTATGAGCTTCATGTTACCAATCTCCAGATTTAAATCTGTTGTTATAGCTTGATCACAACTTTTTGAGCTCTATGATATCATTCTCTTGTTTTAAATCTGTTGATATCACTTGATCCCAACGTTTTGAGCTACATGATAGCAATCTCCTGCTTTAAATCTATTGATATCACTTGATCCCAAGTTAAACTTCGTGATAGCAATCTTCTGCTGCTTTAAATCGTTTGTTATAGCTTGATCCCAAAATTTTGAACTTCATGATATCAATCTCTTGCTTTAAATCCTCTGATATATCTTGATCCCAACTTTTTGAGCTTCATAATATCGAACTCCTACTTCTAATCTTTTGATATCACTTGATCCCAACGCTTTGAGCTTCATGATACCAATCTTCAGCTTTAAATCTGTTGATATTACTTGATCCAAACTTTTTGAGCTTCACGATATCGATCTCTTACTTTAAATCTATTGATATCACTTGATCCCAACTTGTTGAGCTTCGAGAATACCTTTTGCTTCAAATCTGTTGATAGATCAGTTGGTGTCAACCTATTGAATCTCGTGAGATAGTAACCTCGTGTTTTAAATCTGTTGATATTACTCAATGAATTTTTTTTGTCAATAACATGCCGTTCATATCACTTGTAGTTAAGTAGTGACATCTTGAAAGACTCAATTTATAATTTGACAATCAACAAACTAGTTAATTTTAATATAAATAAATACATTGGAATTCTGATGCTTTGAATGTTAACTTTGTTAATCCGCCGCATTCCATACTGCACAGTATATATGCTCTGTTATGTGTTAAGTGTTTACCTTGCTGACGCCAAATTACTTCCTCTTCTGCGCAACCAAAATAAACAATGAAAATATAGCTCGGGAAATATACAAATGTTTGTAAATAAGCGGAAAGCTTCCATGTAGGAAAATAAATTCTAATCGAAGTGCGTAAACAAACAGCCCAGGTTGCAGGCGTGGTTTCATACTGGGCCAGGCTCTTGTGAATGTATCAGTGTTTTACTATTTTACCTGTCCTCACTGGCATTTGCCTTGAATAAGGTTCTGGAGTGTTGTTTAATCACAGCAACATACCATTACGTTTTATTCCAAATTACTTAAAGCTAATTGCCATTCTTGTTGAAGCTTTTTAGAGTGTCTCCGTCAGACATGACTTGTATTTTCCCTACTTACACAATGTATCAGGTTCTATATATTCAAGTAGCATCTGTATAACACTAGTAGGATCTAAGAGTGCACAGGATGTTCTGATTGATGGACGTTCCCCGAACTACGTTAAAAAGAATAATTATGGCAAGGGAAGGAATGACAGAAAACTGTGCCTCCCAACCCATCAATGTAGAATGTAACAGAAACCTAATATGTAAAAACAATTTTAATTTTAAAGAAAGTTTATTGATTTCAGAACTTTACTAAGACGCAAATTGTTCGATAGAATATACAACATAAATTATTCTTTTAATATTTCTGCCTTTGCCTATATACTTCTTACCTGTTTTATTATTAAGCAAGTAATATAAATGTAAAAGATTTCATTTAAATATTTAAAAGCTTTTAAAGTCAATTCCTACTTTTTTTCTAGTCAAGAAAACGTTTTTTTTAAATTTTAGTTACTTATTACTATACAATATCAAGAGCACAGTGGTACAATATATTACAATAAAAATATTGAAAAGAACCCCAATACCACAAAAATAATCAAAAATAACAAATAAGACAAGTTACTTAAGATTAAACCCTTATGTACATTTCGATGACCATGTCATCATCATCATCAGAGGGTCTAGTTACAAAACACAATCTAGCACACAAGAAGTTACAAACTAGAATGATACCAATCGTTCTCCGTGGTCGCTATATATAGGCGTGATGTAAGCTCCGCCCCCTCTCCGCCCTCGACCGACAAATAACGATCGGCCATCAGGAACCAAATAGGTTATGTCAAAAATTACATTATAATAATACATATGTAATAAAAACTACAGCAATAACAATTAATAAACTAAAAGTAATTAGATTAAAACATCGTAATTTGAAGAAAGCTATTTAAGTAAAGTATATAATGGTGAGTAAGGAATAGGTCCTTTATCTGCATTCATTAATTTACAATTTGATTTGACTATAAATACACTTTCATAACTATTAAGTAACTTTTTTGAGTTTATACATTTAGCTAAAATAACATTTTTATCTAAATCATGCTGATTACTAAGGACATGTTCTGCTACACTTGATTTTTCAGGTCTTTCATATTTAATATGGGCAAGATGTTCTTTAAATCTGGTTACAATGTTTCTTTTAGTTTGACCTATATACATCTCGTTACAAGTACTACAAATTATCTTATAAATACCTGATTTTTCCAACATTGGAATTTTATCTTTCGGGTTACACAATAAATGCTTGAGTTTATTTTGAGTTTTATAGGCTATCTTAACATTTACCTTTTTAAAAATAGAGTCTAACCCTTTTGTTAAAATATTATCGAAAGGTAAACTAATAAAAGTACATTTTTTATCTTCTTTTTGAAGAGTGGTAGTTGTGTTCAAAACATATTTTAATCTTTGTTTTCTAACAATATTATCTATAATTTTGGTATCAAAATCGTTATATCTAGCCACTCCTTTGATATAATTAATTTCCTTATAAAAACGTCTAGGACTAAGTGGTACATTGATAGCTCTGTTAACCAAACTGTTAAATGCTGCTATTTTATGTGTATAACAATGGTTGGAGCTATTTAAAATATATCTGTTATTGTTAGTAGGTTTCCTGTAAATATCAAATTCAATTTTTTCCTGATTTTTAATACACAGAATATCTAAAAATGGTAAACGATTATTAGTTTCTAATTCATAAGTAAACTTAATGGAACTATGTATACTATTAAGTTGGTTTACAAAAACATCAACATTACATTTACTGCTATCAAAGATCGCAAAAACATCGTCAACATATCTTAACCAAATCCTAGGAAAATAAGTAATACTATTCTTTAATTTTTCTTCAAATCTGCTCATAAAAAGCTCAGCAATGAAAGGAGACAAACTGTTACCCATAGCAGTTCCATCACATTGTTTATAAAATTCATTATTAAATTTAAAGAAATTTTGGTACATACATATTTCAGTTAATTTGACATATTCGTTTATTTTAATAGGTTCGATGTTGTTTTCTTTTAAAAAATCTTCAACAAACAATATAGTTTCTTTAACAGGAATGCTAGGAAACAACGAACTTACATCAAAAGATACCATAATATCAGTACTACTAAGTTTTATATTCTTAACCTTGTTGACAAATTCTATGTTATTTTTAATAGGAAACATACCACGTTTTTCTTTTAAAGAAGTAAATTTATAGGCTAACCATTTTGATAAAAGGTAGGTTGGGGAATCAATCCCAGAAACTATAGGTCTCATTGCTTTCCCTTCCTTGTGGATTTTTGGAAGGCAATATAACCTAGGTATAACAGGATTAGAAATTTTAAATTTATAAATATCTTTCTTAGGAATGACTAAACTACAATTCTTAATAGTATCGTTTGTAACTTGAACAAACTTATTTAGTGGGTTTTTAACAATTTTCTGATAAGGGCCTTCTTCTAACATTTTAGTTACTCTATTGACATAATCGTTCTTATCTAAAACTACAATTGTATTACCCTTATCAGCTTTTAAATAATAACAATCTTTGTTACAAAGACCTTTAACTAACTCAAAATTATTTTTAACATTAGCCGGTTTATTGGCCATACGAATATTATTTTCCATTTTAATTTTACAGGCGTTTCTTATGTAATTTTTATCTGACTCTTTTAAATTAGAAATACTACTTTCTATATTAGCTACTATATCAACTACAGTTTTGTTAGTGTAATTACAATGTGCAAAATTTAACCCTTTACTTAATAAATTAATTTCTTCTCTATTAAAAGTTTGGCTAGATTCATTACGAACTAGCGGACAGGTAGGGTTTTTATTATTATTACCTATTTCATCCAAATTTAAATGTTTACTAATTGCTACAAATTTCTTATCCAGATTTTTTACCTTACAATCAATTTTATGCTTATTTATTACATACATTTTTCTACAAAAATTATTCCAAACAATATCGTTAATATCCTTTGCTAATTTGAGGTGTAAATTGTACTTTTTCAATTCTAAATTAGCTAATTTACTATAAAGATATTTAATTTCTAATTTTAACCATTTGAGTTTCGCAAATTCGATAACTCTCTTGGTACGGAGTCAAGTGTAGCAGAACATGTCCTTAGTAATCAGCATGATTTAGATAAAAATGTTATTTTAGCTAAATGTATAAACTCAAAAAAGTTACTTAATAGTTATGAAAGTGTTTTTATAGTCAAATCAAATTGTAAATTAATGAATGCAGATAAAGGACCTATTCCTTACTCACCATTATATACTTTACTTAAATAGCTTTCTTCAAATTACGATGTTTTAATCTAATTACTTTTAGTTTATTAATTGTTATTGCTGTAGTTTTAATTACATATGTATTATTATAATGTAATTTTTGACATAACCTATTTGGTTCCTGATGGCCGATCGTTATTTGTCGGTCGAGGGCGGAGAGGGGGCGGAGCTTACATCACGCCTATATATAGCGACCACGGAGAACGATTGCTATCATTCTAGTTTGTAACTTCTAGCCAAACTTTTAATAGAGAAGAAATTAATTTATTAAGTAAAGGGTTAAATTTTGCACATTGTAATTACACTAACAAAACTGTAGTTGATATAGTAGCTAATATAGAAAGTAGTATTTCTAATTTAAAAGAGTCAGATAAAAATTACATAAGAAACGCCTGTAAAATTAAAATGGAAAATAATATTCGTATGGCCAATAAACCGGCTAATGTTAAAAATAATTTTGAGTTAGTTAAAGGTCTTTGTAACAAAGATTGTTATTATTTAAAAGCTGATAAGGGTAATACAATTGTAGTTTTAGATAAGAACGATTATGTCAATAGAGTAACTAAAATGTTAGAAGAAGGCCCTTATCAGAAAATTGTTAAAAACCCACTAAATAAGTTTGTTCAAGTTACAAACGATACTATTAAGAATTGTAGTTTAGTCATTCCTAAGAAAGATATTTATAAATTTAAAATTTCTAATCCTGTTATACCTAGGTTATATTGCCTTCCAAAAATCCACAAGGAAGGGAAAGCAATGAGACCTATAGTTTCTGGGATTGATTCCCCAACCTACCTTTTATCAAAATGGTTAGCCTATAAATTTACTTCTTTAAAAGAAAAACGTGGTATGTTTCCTATTAAAAATAACATAGAATTTGTCAACAAGGTTAAGAATATAAAACTTAGTAGTACTGATATTATGGTATCTTTTGATGTAAGTTCGTTGTTTCCTAGCATTCCTGTTAAAGAAACTATATTGTTTGTTGAAGATTTTTTAAAAGAAAACAACATCGAACCTATTAAAATAAACGAATATGTCAAATTAACTGAAATATGTATGTACCAAAATTTCTTTAAATTTAATAATGAATTTTATAAACAATGTGATGGAACTGCTATGGGTAACAGTTTGTCTCCTTTCATTGCTGAGCTTTTTATGAGCAGATTTGAAGAAAAATTAAAGAATAGTATTACTTATTTTCCTAGGATTTGGTTAAGATATGTTGACGATGTTTTTGCGATCTTTGATAGCAGTAAATGTAATGTTGATGTTTTTGTAAACCAACTTAATAGTATACATAGTTCCATTAAGTTTACTTATGAATTAGAAACTAATAATCGTTTACCATTTTTAGATATTCTGTGTATTAAAAATCAGGAAAAAATTGAATTTGATATTTACAGGAAACCTACTAACAATAACAGATATATTTTAAATAGCTCCAACCATTGTTATACACATAAAATAGCAGCATTTAACAGTTTGGTTAACAGAGCTATCAATGTACCACTTAGTCCTAGACGTTTTTATAAGGAAATTAATTATATCAAAGGAGTGGCTAGATATAACGATTTTGATACCAAAATTATAGATAATATTGTTAGAAAACAAAGATTAAAATATGTTTTGAACACAACTACCACTCTTCAAAAAGAAGATAAAAAATGTACTTTTATTAGTTTACCTTTCGATAATATTTTAACAAAAGGGTTAGACTCTATTTTTAAAAAGGTAAATGTTAAGATAGCCTATAAAACTCAAAATAAACTCAAGCATTTATTGTGTAACCCGAAAGATAAAATTCCAATGTTGGAAAAATCAGGTATTTATAAGATAATTTGTAGTACTTGTAACGAGATGTATATAGGTCAAACTAAAAGAAAAATTGTAACCAGATTTAAAGAACATCTTGCCCATATTAAATATGAAAGACCTGAAAAATCAAGTGTAGCAGAACATGTCCTTAGTAATCAGCATGATTTAGATAAAAATGTTATTTTAGCTAAATGTATAAACTCAAAAAAGTTACTTAATAGTTATGAAAGTGTATTTATAGTCAAATCAAATTGTAAATTAATGAATGCAGATAAAGGACCTATTCCTTACTCACCATTATATACTTTACTTAAATAGCTTTCTTCAAATTACGATGTTTTAATCTAATTACTTTTAGTTTATTAATTGTTATTGCTGTAGTTTTTATTACATATGTATTATTATAATGTAATTTTTGACATAACCTATTTGGTTCCTGATGGCCGATCGTTATTTGTCGGTCGAGGGCGGAGAGGGGGCGGAGCTTACATCACGCCTATATATAGCGACCATGGAGAACGATTGGTATCATTCTAGTTTGTAACTTCTTGTGTGCTAGATTGTGTTTTGTAACTAGACCCTCTGATGATGATGACATGGTCATCGAAATGTACATAAGGGTTTAATCTTAAGTAACTTGTCTTATTTGTTATTTTTGATTATTTTTGTGGTATTGAGGTTCTTTTCAATATTTTTATTGTAATATATTGTACCACTGTGCTCTTGATATTGTGTATTATCATGGCTTCCCGGTCAACTGAGCAAAACCTTTTTAGTAAGTTAAGTTTAAAAGTAAGTTCATTACAAGTAGATATCGGTTTTTTGAAGAAATGTCAACGTTTTAAAGTTTTTCCTAAATTTATAAACGGTTTCCGCATTAATCTTAATAATTCACGTACCAAGAGAGTTATCGAATTTGCGAAACTCAAATGGTTAAAATTAGAAATTAAATATCTTTATAGTAAATTAGCTAATTTAGAATTGAAAAAGTACAATTTACACCTCAAATTAGCAAAGGATATTAACGATATTGTTTGGAATAATTTTTGTAGAAAAATGTATGTAATAAATAAGCATAAAATTGATTGTAAGGTAAAAAATCTGGATAAGAAATTTGTAGCAATTAGTAAACATTTAAATTTGGATGAAATAGGTAATAATAATAAAAACCCTACCTGTCCGCTAGTTCGTAATGAATCTAGCCAAACTTTTAATAGAGAAGAAATTAATTTATTAAGTAAAGGGTTAAATTTTGCACATTGTAATTACACTAACAAAACTGTAGTTGATATAGTAGCTAATATAGAAAGTAGTATTTCTAATTTAAAAGAGTCAGATAAAAATTACATAAGAAACGCCTGTAAAATTAAAATGGAAAATAATATTCGTATGGCCAATAAACCGGCTAATGTTAAAAATAATTTTGAGTTAGTTAAAGGTCTTTGTAACAAAGATTGTTATTATTTAAAAGCTGATAAGGGTAATACAATTGTAGTTTTAGATAAGAACGATTATGTCAATAGAGTAACTAAAATGTTAGAAGAAGGCCCTTATCAGAAAATTGTTAAAAACCCACTAAATAAGTTTGTTCAAGTTACAAACGATACTATTAAGAATTGTAGTTTAGTCATTCCTAAGAAAGATATTTATAAATTTAAAATTTCTAATCCTGTTATACCTAGGTTATATTGCCTTCCAAAAATCCACAAGGAAGGGAAAGCAATGAGACCTATAGTTTCTGGGATTGATTCCCCAACCTACCTTTTATCAAAATGGTTAGCCTATAAATTTACTTCTTTAAAAGAAAAACGTGGTATGTTTCCTATTAAAAATAACATAGAATTTGTCAACAAGGTTAAGAATATAAAACTTAGTAGTACTGATATTATGGTATCTTTTGATGTAAGTTCGTTGTTTCCTAGCATTCCTGTTAAAGAAACTATATTGTTTGTTGAAGATTTTTTAAAAGAAAACAACATCGAACCTATTAAAATAAACGAATATGTCAAATTAACTGAAATATGTATGTACCAAAATTTCTTTAAATTTAATAATGAATTTTATAAACAATGTGATGGAACTGCTATGGGTAACAGTTTGTCTCCTTTCATTGCTGAGCTTTTTATGAGCAGATTTGAAGAAAAATTAAAGAATAGTATTACTTATTTTCCTAGGATTTGGTTAAGATATGTTGACGATGTTTTTGCGATCTTTGATAGCAGTAAATGTAATGTTGATGTTTTTGTAAACCAACTTAATAGTATACATAGTTCCATTAAGTTTACTTATGAATTAGAAACTAATAATCGTTTACCATTTTTAGATATTCTGTGTATTAAAAATCAGGAAAAAATTGAATTTGATATTTACAGGAAACCTACTAACAATAACAGATATATTTTAAATAGCTCCAACCATTGTTATACACATAAAATAGCAGCATTTAACAGTTTGGTTAACAGAGCTATCAATGTACCACTTAGTCCTAGACGTTTTTATAAGGAAATTAATTATATCAAAGGAGTGGCTAGATATAACGATTTTGATACCAAAATTATAGATAATATTGTTAGAAAACAAAGATTAAAATATGTTTTGAACACAACTACCACTCTTCAAAAAGAAGATATAAAATGTACTTTTATTAGTTTACCTTTCGATAATATTTTAACAAAAGGGTTAGACTCTATTTTTAAAAAGGTAAATGTTAAGATAGCCTATAAAACTCAAAATAAACTCAAGCATTTATTGTGTAACCCGAAAGATAAAATTCCAATGTTGGAAAAATCAGGTATTTATAAGATAATTTGTAGTACTTGTAACGAGATGTATATAGGTCAAACTAAAAGAAAAATTGTAACCAGATTTAAAGAACATCTTGCCCATATTAAATATGAAAGACCTGAAAAATCAAGTGTAGCAGAACATGTCCTTAGTAATCAGCATGATTTAGATAAAAATGTTATTTTAGCTAAATGTATAAACTCAAAAAAGTTACTTAATAGTTATGAAAGTGTTTTTATAGTCAAATCAAATTGTAAATTAATGAATGCAGATAAAGGACCTATTCCTTACTCACCATTATATACTTTACTTAAATAGCTTTCTTCAAATTACGATGTTTTAATCTAATTACTTTTAGTTTATTAATTGTTATTGCTGTAGTTTTTATTACATATGTATTATTATAATGTAATTTTTGACATAACCTATTTGGTTCCTGATGGCCGATCGTTATTTGTCGGTCGAGGGCGGAGAGGGGGCGGAGCTTACATCACGCCTATATATAGCGACCACGGAGAACGATTGGTATCATTCTAGTTTGTAACTTCTTGTGTGCTAGATTGTGTTTTGTAACTAGACCCTCTGATGATGATGACATGGTCATCGAAATGTACATAAGGTTTTAATCTTAAGTAACTTGTCTTATTTGTTATTTTTGATTATTTTTGTGGTATTGGGGTTCTTTTCAATATTTTTATTGTACTTATTACTAAATAATAATTATAAATAAAGTAACATAACCTATGGGTTAAAGCATATGTTCTACCACATAACCTATAACATAAAATCAGATGTTTTATGAAATCATGTTATCACTTGTTTAAAGTCAAATGGGACGAAATAATTATATTGCATACCTTGAACCTTTTGTGAAAAGTTTTTCTCCTATATAAAACTAAAATTAATGCATTATTTAATTTAATCATTAATTTAATATATAAAAAAAACTATCACCATCAATTTTCATTCACTAAACGTTTAAAAAAATATATATGAACTTGAGTGAATGGAAAAAGCTTTTTAATAACGATTTAAAGTTTGAAAAGATATATAAGGAGACTATGAATGTAATAGAAAGATTTGAAAAATAAAATTGATAATTTTGTCTGTATTTTCTCATTTGGGGTTTTGTTTTTATGTCGTTTGTTTTTAATACTAAATGTTTCAAAATTATTAATGTTTAATATTTTGTTAGTATGTTGGTTTCATTTCGTTGCTCCATAATATTTATAAATAAAATTTTAGTGAGAAATAACTAAATTTTTATAAAATTATCTACGAATTATCCAGTAAAAGTAGCACATTATGAAACATTTTTTTTTCTTAAAAAAAATGTTAAAATATTTTCACCGACAAGATTTGTTTATAAATAGAGATCATGGTGTTGAAAATGAATGATAAAGGTACCAGACGTATAACGGGATGAATATGATTTGATTAAAAATGGTTGTGAGTAGATGCCTTATGTAAAAGAATATCTGTAATATTTGTTGGAAAAGCTTGCTTTCCTCAATGCTCGTATTGAAATATTTTTCAAGTACCAGAATGAAACAATTGTTACTCAGCAAGAATTTGTAAAACAATTAATAAACATTTACGCAGTTACGTGGGCAGAATAAAACAAGCAACTATAAGACGAATAATAAATATACGTAAATGTAGAAGTTAGCTAAACTGGGAAGAACAAAAAACACACAAAGACATAACAAGTATAATCGCTTAAACAACAAAGAAGTATTCCCGGGAAGCTTAGGAGAGCATTTTCTTGAAAAGAGGTTTAGTAAAACTTTTTCCAACAGTAACGTTACTTTGTTACCTTTTGTTTTTTAAGGAAAACTTTACCAGTTACAAAATTTAAAGTAGGCCAAGACAAACGCAGCCCTTATGGTTTTTTTTTTAAATTTTCAAGTTTAATGAAAGGAAATTTATTTTAATTAAAAATGTCTAGAGAGAACTGAACAGTTTTATACATAGTAACGAACCCTATTATACCAATAAGAAGGCTTAGAAGAGACACGACAAAGCTGATTACCTTAGCCCTTACGGTATTCCAAGAAGGTAAAACAGCCCTTCAACAGCTCGTTATGTTTCTCCCTCGGAGCATTTTAGGCCCTCGATACTCTTTTTACAGGCTGAGTCTGCTTAAAGGCAGATCCAGCAGGCAGAAATTCTTTGTCTCTACCGAGGGTTTAACCCACGGCATTTAGATAAGCTACCAAGTGCTTTGGTAATGTAATAGTAAACAATTACGAACCAAAACTTGAACATTTTATTTAATTTTATTTCTGTTAAAACTTCCCTAAAACGGCATCGGTTGTTACAGAATTTTTCCGACCACCATGGTTTTATATAGATTGTCTGAATGCAGTAACCTGATTACACTTTTGTAAAAAGCCATTTTATTTTCTCATCTACGTATTTTGTAATATTACAAAACCATCCCGTGATGAGCATTGTTACTTGCATTTTTTAAATAAAACTCAAAGTTGATTACTTTGTAAAGGCTGCAAAAGCCCATCCGTTAAATTACAGAAGACGCAAGTCGTGTTGCCATTGTTGGTAACAAACACGTAGGTAAAAAAAACTGCTTCACTCACCCTCAAAAACTGTCGATACCTCTATCTAACAAGGTCTAAAAATGAACTAGCAAGTAGTCACAGCTAGAGGAAGGATCAGGGAACCCCTCGCAAAGGTTGTCCTGATTATCCTGATTAATGATATCCTTAAAACCGTAAGTGGCCACGACCTCTCGCCCGTCCATCTTCGCCAACATCCTACCCTGGGCTCTACAAGCAGAGCTATATAGACGCACTGCATGTATTCCAATCAACATATGGCGTATTTCTTCTCTTCGAGGTAAAATCTTACGAAAGATAACTCGCAAGATATTCAGGAGGGATATGATCCGTGAAACTATTTTGTTGTTATGTAACAACCTACCTAAGCTTTACATATCTTGATTCATTAGCCAGAGAAGAGAAAGGCGTCAAATAATCCAGACACAGTTTGATTACAATTCACAATATCATTAGTAATGAAGATACATCAGTTGTCCATTGTATCACAGAACTAAATAACTGACAATATGTCTATCTGCCACTGGGACATCCGGGTGGAGGCTTTTAGCGCTCCCTTCCTAGGATCCTAGCCAATTCCAGGAAAGCTTTAAGTTAGTCCACATGATCCGAAGAATGTGTCCCATTGGTCTAGATATTATTATTCAATAGATTATTCTAGATTATTCAAAAGTTTCCCGTCATCCCTAATTCACGTGACGAAAGTTTGGACTTTTCCAAAAGTAACAACATAAGGTTAAGATGGCCCTGGTGGTCTATTTGAGGGATTCCTCGTGGATGTTGCGAATCCACAGACACTGCTTAACACTTTCTATTTTGGACTAAATCTCTGCTTCCTGGTCGCATTACAGGTGCATTGTTGAGAGAGTTTATCGTTGCTTGCATTTATAAAGTAGCTCAAGAATAAAACGTGAATCAACCCTAAAATGTGATATTTACAACTGATGAAAAAGAAAAATTTGTTGATTCCATCTTCGCGTGAGCTACTAGTAATCACTAAACACTTTTAAATGTTTTAAACTTGCCTATAGTAGCACTTACTTTGCTTGTTGAGGACGGCCGTTTCGGGAGATGTGTCCCTTTGTCAACTTAGGAGATCAGTTACGGTCTGAGTTGACAAAAAGTCACATCTCCCGAAACGGCCGTCCTCAACAAGCAAAGTAAGTGCTACTATAGGCAAGTTTAAAACATTTAAAAGTGTTTAGTGAAGAATTGTACTATTTTTTTTAAAATTAAATATAAGCCGTGTTCTTCTTTTGAATAGACATCTTCGTTATAATAGTTTACTTACGAAAAGAACCGCTTTGTTTTTAATGTCTCGGTCGTTTCTAAAATTTTATTGTTTATTTACAAAACCCGGGTCATGGAATAAATAAATCGTTTTACTTTTGTGAATTGCAGACCCTAAAGTACCTTGCCAGGATAGAAGAGCCGTTGGAGGCTCAAGTGGCTCATACTGGTTAGCGCGGCAGCGAATGGCAGAATTACCAAGAGTGGCGTTTAACTATTATGTAAGGTTTTAAACCGTGAATAATATCAAAAAATTCTATTATCAAGTAATCGGCCTATAAGGCTCGTTGGGCTTTTGTAAATTTTTTAAAAGTATATAAAGTTTTTGGAGCAGTTATATTGCTTATTATGGATAGTATGCTCTATACATCATCATAATATGATGTAAAATAATAATAATAATCGTAATGATCATAATAATTCTCATGTTTCTATTATTGGGAAATAAATGGTTCGTTGTACCCAAAGTTACCCACTTCCAGACATGATCATGATGGCAGTGGCCATCATGTAAATATAATCCAATGCGTTTGCAATGTGCTTTCATAACAGATAAAATAGAATTTGGTTCTGTGGATCGTAACAAGACATAATAGCCTAAGTGGTTACACAAATAGCGGCTGTACACTTCAATCTTCTTATGGTCTACCCACTTGAGATGTCTACTTTAGGGAATCTATAATGTGTTTTGCAAAGCGCGAGGTCATTTACAGCTTGTTCAGCTATAATAAAACTACAAGTGTTAAGGTGAAGTGAAAATTGAAAGTTATTTACAGGGCACTTTAAATTTTAATAGCCTGTATTTTAAAATGGAAGCCGATTAATTTCTGATTTGAAAAATGTTTTTACTTAACGAATAGTTTGAATTGTATTTACATTAATTTCAATTAATTTTTGACTTATTTTTGTATCCAAGGAAAATGTAAAGTTTTTAGATAATTTATACAAAACATCAAGACTTCTATAAATTTTTATAAAATTGAAAGTCTGACATTGAAAAATTACAATTTAAAGTATATATATATATATATATATATATATATATATATATATACATATATATATATATATATATGTATATATATATATATATATATATATATATATATATATATATATATATATATATGAGCGCACACTTATCTCATAGGTCTATATGCATAATAATATAATAATAATAACAACTCTTTGACCCACAGATCAAAAAAATCAATTACAAACAGTAACTCCAAATAAATTATGTTACCACTCAACTAAATTACAAACTATAGGAATACACGAAAACACTGATATTGGTTGGGTCATGGTGCCTTTTTAAATTCCTTCTATTAGATCACACTCTCCTGATATCTATATATATATATATATATATATATATATATATATATATATATATATATATATATATATATATATATATATATATATATATATATATATACATATATATATATATATACATATATATATATATATATATATATATATATATATATATATATATATATATGTATATATATATATATATATATATACATATATATATACATATACATATATATATATATATATATATATATATATATATATATGTATATATATATATATATATATATATATATATATATATGTATATGTATATATATATATATATATATATATATATATATATATATATATATATATATATATATGTAAAATATCAAATAGGTTTTCCTGTTAGTATTATTTTCAAGATTAAATAATATACACTAATTACAGGAATTAATTTATTGAATATTACACTCAAAGCTTTTCGTTGGTTGACATTACCAACATCCTCAGGAATTAATCAAGTAATTCCTGAGGATGTTGGTAATGTCAACCAACGAAAAGCTTTGAGTGTATTATTCAATAAATTAATTCCTGTAATTAGTGTATATTATTTAATCTTGAATATATATATAAAGAACCAAGTCAAAATACAAATACAAGAATTATAATAACAATTTACAGTTGTTTAATAATCCTGATGATGTTGGTACTGTTAGGTAACGAAAAGCTTTGAATTGTAAATTCAATTATAATTCTTGTGTTTGTATTTTGACTTAGTTCTTTATTAATACACAAGAATACATATTGCGATAATTATATATATAGTTTTGCATGATAAAAGTAGGAAAATGTATTATACTTGACTCCAAGAATACATGAATTTGTTAATTCTTTGAGGCCTATGGGTAAAACCTTTCACAGCTCTCTAATGTGGCATTTATTTTAGTAGGCTGGGAAAAAAAGGATTTCTCAAAAGGTTTTCGACGGTATCATTCATTAACCAAGTTGTGTTTTATGAACTTCAGCTTCATGAATGTAGATTCATAGACATATGTATTTACAAAACAATAATATTTTCTGAGCTTAATAATTTAACACCTAACTGTCTGAGGGTCGCAATAATCGTTTTCAGGGTATCGTGTTGCCCTCGGGCCGCGAAGTGAGGATGCCTGACCTAGACCTAGAATGGGATACATTCAATAGACCATGTAGACAAAGTGGACTAGCATCCCTGGGAGTTGCTGATAGCCAAGGAATGAGGCCTCAACCCTGATGTCTCAGGGCAGAAAGATAGAAATATTGTCAGTTAGTTAGATCTGTGTAACGGACATCAACATATATAAGTTCAGTAACAATAATATTAGTAAACCCTAATCAAACTGTGGCTAGATTAATTAACACCTTTCTCTTCTCTGGCTAAAGATAGTTAAACCTATGGTAGGTTGTTACATAACAATAAAATAGTTTTACGGATCACGTCCCTCCTGAATATCTCGCGAGTCATCATTAGAACTGTTATTTTGACTTTGGTGATGATGTCGTGCCTATGAGGGATCCTCTTCAGATAGTGCCGTGAGCGTTATCCACATTTCTAGCAATCTGTACGATGTTGTCGCTTCCGGTAAGGGTTCTCTTCAGGTATCAAACTCCTACTCACGTTTAACCACAAAAAGAAATGAAAACACCCAGGAAGTCTGTGTTAAACCTCTGCCATGCCAATGCATCAAGGTTAATGACTGCAGCTTTGTGGACGAATAACCAACCGTGGTGCAAAGAAAGGCAGGCATTTAGGTTATCACAAATTAAACGTTGAATTAACAACAATGCAAACAAAGAGAACAACCCAACTAAAGATGAAGACATTAATAGACGCTTCCGAGTTAAATTGAGCTGCCCAACATGCTCAACACTTTTCTGATGAGTAAAATATCAAATAAATACAAACCCAAAGGAAAATTTTCCAACCAGCTGTAAGGTTACGCCTTTGATAATTGCAATAGTCATAAACTGTTTTAGCTTTATCATTTCATCTTAGAAAACCAAGACTTGGAAGCCTGCCAGAGTAAAATGCACACTTACACTATAAACAAATAAAGTAACCCTTTACCTTCACATGTGGTAAATACTGTTTGCATCTGTGCTTCAAGAAATCTTTGAGTAAAAATAGAATTAGGAAGTAAAATCTTTTATAAAACAATTTAAACTATGTTCGACATGTCCGTATCAGCTAATCGATATATTGTAGTGCATAAAAGGGTTTTTATCGCTCGTTCTCTACTCTACATTTACTCTCTATAATACACCAAAGATATTCCGAAATACATTTGTTTAAAAAATTATTTTCTCCTCGAAACGGACGTTTTTACAGACGAATTGCAAAACACTTTATAGGTGTATTACTTTCGTAATAGCCTTTGAATCTATTGAGTCATTTTTCAAATTTTCCACTGATTTATTAATCTATGCGAAAAACTTATTGTTTCTCAGTGACCATGTGGTATACCCACAATCTGGCTTTACCCTTTATAAGGACAAACCAACATCGCTTGATATGATAAATGAGGGTGATAAATTTCAACTGCCCCAGAAGTTTCTTTCCGTCACATTTAGATCTTCGAAATAGGTCTCCTTTACTACCATCATAACATGATTTACCATATTTAACATATTAACAAGCAAAATAGAAAAGAAGGCATGCCCCACTGTATGATTAGATGTAGCGCAAGTTTTAAATAGAGTGTAGAGAGAGTTTTTAATAGAGAGAGATAGAGTTTTAAATAGCATGAAATTTGGTCCTTCTTGCACAATTTGCAGGAATATTAATGCACATATATCAGAAAGATATTTTATGGCCAAGCAAGACGATGCCTAAAGGAAATCCGAGCGGAAGATCCACAAATACGTGTATTAGAACCAGACCTATATCTTACCAGTGACTTGCTTGAGATGGAATATTGTGACATTCCTACATTCGCTGATGATATCGCAACTATAGCAGTTTGTATCAACATAAAAACTACTGTACATCCATTGGTATAGTACAATGCTAGACCAAGTTATGGGGAATTAAATTAAATGAATCAAAATCTGGTCATGTTAACGTCACTAATAAAAAGATATGTAAACCACCGGTGGATGAGAAAACCACTTGTAAAAACGAAAATAGAATTCTCAATTTCAAGTACTGAAAGATGTATTAGCTATAGGAAGAGTAACTCCTCCTTGTCAATAAGTAATTGGTTTGTACTATTATCAACAAGTCTTTAAACCAATACGGACGTATGATATTCTGATTTTTGGCTGTACCCAAAAGTCAAAGTAACAGAGATACAATCCAAAGAATCCAAAGCAAAGTGCTTCGTGACGTTGCGGGTGCCCTTTGGTACATAAGTAACATCAGTCTGCTTAGGGACCTAAAGTGTCATTAACGTAATCATAAAATTTGCCCACAGTCGAAGTAATTTATAAAAATGTGAATTTTCGAAGTAAAAGAAATTAAGAAAATGTAGTTTAAAATAAATCGATATAAAGACAAAAATCCAATATTACTAGATACAGTTAATTAGTTACGTATATCAGTATAACGGAAACAAAAGGTTTACATACCGATTGCATGGTTTCGGAGCAACAATCGTGTAGGGCCAGCTAAGGATGGAAGTAGGCAGCCCGATCTGTGGTAGTAGGGCACAGTCTAAAAACAGGAGAAACAGCTGATAATATGCAGCTCACTACATAAAGCCATAAGGAAAAGATCCTATAATGGTTTATAAGATTAGAAATAGACAACACACTAAAACATTTGAATGCATTTAATTATTAATACCTAGAAACACGTGATAGGCATTAACAATCGTGAAACATACACAATATCAGGAATTAAAAATGTTAAAATAATTATTTTGTTCTAATCCTAGAAATTAACACTTTAATCAAGTGCTTACGATTAGGAGAAATATTTATTTACACAATGTAAAACCAATATTGTAGTTTAAAATTATTGTATAAAATTTATGAAACTATTAATCAGTGGCATTCACCATTAAAGGATTTTTCAAATTTTCACCAAGCATTTCTGAAGATTAAAGTGCATCGTGTTCGCCATAAATCACCCCTTTTATCTTTTTACCTCTAGTTTTTATCTTTAAAAGCGAAGTCCCATCGGGTTTAGCCTGAATTTAACTTTTTTAAGCCACATTAAAGTTTAGCTATTTTGAAAAACTTCCGGAAAGTTAAAAGTGAAGTTTCATATAACTACTTTATCAGAGATTTGAACAGAACGATATTATTATCTCGCACAATAATACACACTAAAAAATGTAAATCTTGCCTCGAATTTGGAAATGTTTAAAGGACCTGCAATTACAAGCTGTTAGTTTGAAGATTTTTAAAATAAAATTTATTTAAATAACAAAAAGATTAATGTAAGATTATCAAGAAAAATAAGACAGTCGTATTTAAAGAAATAAATAAATAAAAGCAACACGAAAATCTTTTAATACGTCTAACGTGAAATAAAACATTCTCAGTAAAATAATTTGAATTATTTTTAAAGTGGCGTCTCTTCCTACTAGTACTCATTGCGACTATAGGCCCTAGATGGTTCCAATTAACTCAGTTAGAAAGTTCATACTTCATGGGAAATCTACCCTAAGGGAAATCTTTTGCTTCCAGGAAGAGTTAAGTGGTTCGAGAGCCTTGGCCCTGAAAAGGAAATAATGGATTATATAATCAGAGACATTGACAGAAACGATTTTTTTTGCCGATCCCTAACACCGTCCTTAACTGTACATCCTGTTGTCTGTTTCTATACCGTTTGTCGTCCTACCTACCTGCCTGCTGTCTGATTCTATTGTCTCTAGAATTGTCTCTTCTATTCTGACTCTTCTAATTCTGCTCACTCTCTCCCTCTCTTTTTCTCTCTCTGTACGCCCTTCTGTCTAACATTATATCTTGTCTGTCATTATAACAGTCTGTCGTCCTACCTACCTGCCTGCTGTCTGATTCTATTGTCTCTAGAATTGTCTCTTCTATTCTGACTCTTCTAATTCTGCTCTCTCTCCCCCTCTCTTTCTCTCTTTCTCTGTACGCCCTTATGTCTAACATTATATCTTGCCTGTCACTATAACAGTCTATCGTCCTACCTACATGCCTGCTGTCTGATTCTATTGTCTCTAGAATTGTCTCTTCTATTCTGAGTCTTCTAACTCTGCTCTCTCCCTCTCTCTCTCTCACTCATTCTCTCTCTTTGTGTACATCCTTCTGTCTAACTTTACATCTTGTTGTTAGTCACTATATCGGTCTGTCGTCCTACCTACCTGCCTGGTGTCTGATTGTCTCTTCTATTCTGACTCTTCTAATTCTGTTCTCTCCCTCTCTCTTCCTCTCTCTCCCACTCATTCTCTCTCTCTGTACATCCTTCTGTCTAACTTTACATCTTGTTGTCAGTCACTATATCCGTCTGTCGTCCTACCTACCTGCCTGCTGTCTGATTGTCTCTTCTATTCTGACTCTTCTAATTCTGCTCTCTCTCCCCCCTCTCATTCTCTCTCTCTCTCTCTCTCTCTCTCTCTCTCTCTCTCTGTACGCCCTTCTGTCTAACATTATATCTTGTCTGTCACTATAACAGTCTGTCGTCCTACCTACCTGCTTGCTGTCTGATTGCCTCTTCTATTCTAAGTTTTTTAATTCTGCTCTCTCTCTCTCTCTCTCTCTCTCTCTCTCTCTCTCTGTACATCCTTCTGTCTAACTTTACATCTTGTTGTCAGTCACTATATCCGTCTGTCGTCCTACCTACCTGCCTGCTGTCTGATTGTCTCTTCTATTCTGACTCTTCTAATTCTGCTCTCTCTCCCCCCTCTTATTCTCTCTCTCTCTCTCTCTCTGTACACCCTTCTGTCTAACATTATATCTTGTCTGTCACTATAACAGTCTGTCGTCCTACCTACCTGCCTGCTGTCTTATTGTCTCTTCTATTCTGCTCTTCTAATTCTGCTCTCTCTCTCCCTCTCTCATTCTCTCTGTACGCCCTTCTGTCTAACATTATATCTTGTCTGTCACTATAACAGTCTGTCGTCCTACCTACCTGCCTGCTGTCTGATTGTCTCTTCTATTCTGAGTCTTCTAATTCTGCTTTATCTCTCCCCCTCTCATTCTCTCTCTCTCTCTCTCTCTCTCTCTCTCTCTCTCTCTCTCTCTCTCTCTCTACGCCCTTCTGTCTAACTTTACATCTTGTTGTCTGTCACTATAACCGTCTGTCGTTCTACCTACCTGCCTGCTAGATTGTCTCTTCTAATCTTAGTCTTCTAATTCTGCTCTCTCTTTGTAAATCCTTCGGTTATTTAATTCAACCTGTATTTTGTAGTGTCTGTACTGTCTACGTATAAATACAGATGACGGATAAAGGTGAGATATTATGGTAAGATGTGCAGAAGGACAAGGGACGTAGAGCAATTCTCTATAGGGAGAATACAGAATGGTCTAATCGCCCAACCACTACACCCACTTGCTTAAAGAAGTATAAGAAAGGGTAAAATTGAATCATAGTTAAAAAAAGACAGTTAGAATATCATAAAACGTTTGTTGTGGCCTTATAATAACGATTTTGTTTTATTATGACTTCGTGTGTTAAATGTAGAATTATATTTTGTAAAAATAAACATTAAATATAAGTTTGTATATAGTTTAGTTCAGCTTTAATGTGTTTGTTGAAGTGATAAAGTATCACTTCCGGATTAGTTACAATGGATTTAATTATTTCGATAGAATATTTATCCTAATAAATTTTCCAAATTACATAATTGATAACTTCATTTATTGTTAAGTGATAATTTATTCTTTTATTTTTGAATCAGTCAAAGTTCAAAATTATTACTTTAACATTACTAAGGTTAATTTCAGAGAGAATAATCATTAGAAAATTAATAGGTTTCGATTACATATTTTATTCAATTTTATTTAGCCCTATTATGAAAAGTGTGAAATGAAATATATATTAGAGGGAAAATACTCATAAATGGTAAGGATATAGAAAGTTGAATCAGGTTGTCCTTAGAGAAAAACCATTAGAAAATCCTAAGGAAAACTCTTCATTACTGTCATAAATAACAACATTTTTCTTTCTTTATATAAGAATATTATGTAATGTAATATTTGTTCGGACGTGTGAGTTAAGGGGAATAAATAAATGTAGACAAACTCACACGCATCTCAATGAGACTACTTCACTCTCAGATGATGACGTCATCCAATAGTAGATCCGCAACGCGCTCCTTACAACCTATTTGTACCACATGATTCGTTCTGTGTAGTGATGTGTTTGCAAAGATAATTGCTGTAGTTTATGGCAAATGTTCGCTTATCGCGAATTTCTTGTCTTTACATTTTACCATCATGTGACTGAGGGCGTAAATTATGTCACTTTTTACGTTTATTTTACTAACACAATTTCTACTATCAAATTCTACCGGCAAAGTTTGTTTTGCAAAGGTGGAAAAACAAAGAGGCCACAATAGAATTGTGAGTTGCGTTGGCAAAATGTTGTCTCATTGGCATAGATTTCCTAGTAATAATAACAAATTAATTATTTACGAATTAGATATTCCACATTTAATTAGATTAAATAGTATGACGCCGACCAAAATAATTCCGACATTTCGACCATATGGTGGAAGAGATTATATTTTTTCTAGAGTGTCAGAAGTATTAAATCCAAAACAAACTACTCTAGTACAAAACAATACATCAAAGTCAGGCATTCCCCTACGGCACCAATACAGGACTCGGCTATGCCTTAATTGCTTTCCTGCACAAGCTACAAGGTCCTTCTACATTTACAAGATAAGGATGCTTTATACCTTTATCACAATTCACGATTACCTTAGCAGGCGTTATTAACCCTTCATCATCATGGCAAGGATATAAATTATTACATGCCTCTAGTTGTTTTAGGTAAAAATATCACGTTCATAAATTTAACAGTAGGCTCAAGTATACCGCAACTTATTTTTACGTTATTTGGTAACACATAATCGTTTGGAAGATCTGCTTATTCCAACTTCTACATGATTTGAAGATTTTGCTTGTAGAAATTTTTAAGGTTTGAGTTTTTCCTATTCTAAAACATTGTAGATTTGTGTTTTCCTTGTTCTAAATAGTTTGAAGATTCATGATTTGCTAGTTCTAAAAAGTATGAAGATTTGTGTTTTCCTTGTTCTAGAAAGTTTGAATATTTATAATTTGATAGTTCTAGAAACTATGAAGAATTGTGTTTTCTTGTTCTAGAAAGTATGAATATTTATGATTTTCTAGTTCTAGAAACTCTGAAGATTTGAGTTTTGCTTGTTAAAGAAAGTTTTAAGATTTATGTTTTCTTATTCTAAAGAATATGAAGAGTTGTGTTTTGCTTGTTCTGTAAAGTTTGAAAAATTGTGTTTTGCTTCTTCTAGAAAGTTTGAAAATTTGTGTTCTGCTTCTTCTAGAAAGTTTGAAAATTTGTGTTTGCTTCTTCTAGAAAGTTTGAAGATTTGTGTTTTGCATCTTCTAGAAAGTTTGAAAATTTGTGTTTTGCTACTTCTAGAAAGTTTAAAGGTTTATGTTTTGCTTCTTCTACAAAGTTTGAAGATTTGTGATTTGCTTCTTCTAGAAAGTTTGAAGATTTGTGTTTTGCTTCTTCTAGAAAGTTTGAAAATTTATGTTTTGCTTCTTCTAGAAAGTTTAAAGATTTGTATTTTGTTTCTGCTGGAAAGTTTGAAGATTTGTGTTTTGCTTCTTCTAGAAAGTTTAAAGATTTGTGTTTTGCTTCTGCTGGAAAGTTTGAAGATTTGTGTTTTGCTTCTTCTAGAAAGTTTGAAGATTTCTGTTTTGCTTCTTCTAGAAATTTTGAAAATTCGTGTTTTCTAGCTCCAGAAAGATTTATATTTTTTTACTGTACGTTCTCAGGAAATTAACTAAAATATTTAAAAAAATATAAATTGCTTATTAAACTTTAAAAAACCGGGATTTTTATCAAATGTGAGAAACGTTTTTTACGGCTTATCTGGGTAGAAATGAAAACTTGGGGTCAAATACTGTACTAATGAATCAAAGTGCTGACCACGTACAGACTTTTAAATATCGAGTAGGGCGGCTTTAACGAGTTCATGGGGGTAAAAATTAGTCTATATTATAAACAATAATTTATATTTTCAACACAGAAATAGAGTAAATGCTAATGTTATTGGTATTAGGACAGATAAAAATATTTTAGTTGTAAAAAAAATAATAAAAAAGCGAAATATACTTTCCTTGTAAAACGTGTTTTTAGAATGAGTTGGTCAAACATTCAATTTCAATGAAAGCAACGCAACATTACAACATACTAAACAAGTATAAAAGTACTGTTTCTTACAACCAAGCAGAGTAAAGTTTGCTATCTTGCTCCATTACATAGTGCCCGATTATAAAAATAAACATTTTCCCACCGTAATACCTGCAAGAAAGTGTTAATTACCTGTGGAAAGGCTGTTATCACTCTAATTAGTTCCTGGGTGTAAGCGTCTGTAACGTTTCTCAGATAATAAAGTATTTCAGGAAGAGAATAAGGTCGCTTATCGTTCATCTCCCATCTATCACAGCTGGCAATAAGAAATACTCAAGTTTGTGTCCTTACGTCTTAAAATCAAAAAGCAAAATAATAATTTGCCAAAATAAAAAAGATACCGTCTCGATATTTACTTCAAAGTGTAAGAATATAATTTCAGGTGATCTTTTTAGTTTTCTATTTGTTCATTTGAAACGCTTTTATTAATTATATTTATTAATTTTTCAAAATGTGAAGACCGAAACATAACCACGGTTAAGCAGTATGTAATTGATACCAATGGATATACACAACGAAGCTGAAGGAAGGTAGGTTAGTAACAAGAGATATCGGAGAATAGATAAGGTGAAGATAAAAGACGCGTGTGCAAGGACAAGGCTGAAGGCAGGGAACGGTTATGTTACAATATAGTTGAGTTTTATTAAAGTCAAATAAATTAACGATGAAACATCAAAGAATTATATATTTTTTAATGGACATTATATCGAACTGCTAATGGCTTCCAGTGACGTAAGCATTGCAAGGTATCTATAAATAAGAGGCCATGCATTAAAAAATGACGTAATAAAATCTCCAATTTAGAAAAAAGCTCGTCGAATACCGCGGCTGGAAAAAAGGTTTTAGTATACTGTAACAGTACAGTTTTCCTGATTAGAATAAATAATATTTCATAAATGTATATCTTGTATTTGTAGTAAAATACTTTAAATTCTTTGTACAGTATTAAATTAATATTCTTGTGTGTCTGTTTATTAGTTCGATTTGCTTTGAGAGCTTGACTTATTTAGGTAAAAATATTGTACAGTATCTCCAAGTGTAACCGAAATGTTAGAAATAACAGCTGCCGCCTTGTTTCCAGAAAAGAATTCCGTCATAAGGCGGTGAAGATGTTCCATAAGCTGGCCATCGTAGGTGATGTTGCCAGCGCCACGCTTCAACCGCCCTTTAATATCTGCGGTTACACATGATTCACGTTTTCGTAGGATAACACAGGGGTGGTTCACGTTTTAGTTGACACAGGGGCTAAAGGGCTACAGCTATATTTTAAATTACAACCAATTACAGACAAAACAAAAACAATCTCTAATTAATTTTCAGAAATTGCTGTACGTTTCTATTCAGACTTGGAATCATCATCAGGGGCTGAAAATTTATTTATAATACAAACTTGAAAACCTATTTATAGTACAAACTATTGAAATCCTTCATTTGTAATAATTCAATAAATTCAACAATTTAATAGATCAGTAAATAATTTATTCTTTAATTTTCTCTTCCTTCCTTCTCCATTATTTTCTTCTTTTTTAAATATATAATAATGCATTTATAATTTTAAGGCGTTTAAAAAGTATTATAATGCCATTTAATCTCCTTGTAGTGGTTTGTTAAATTCCCTGTAACAAAGTCCCCTCATGTAAGCTATCAATTTCAACCATGATCTAAATTATAGGATAAAATTAAATAACACAGAAAGTACTGCTCGATAGAACACGAAAATGCAGATATTCAAAAGAAACACAACACAAATACAACATCACAGAAGTACACAATAAAACGGAAAGAAATTAAATGTAACTGAAAATGTACAAAATTCAATAAAAAAACGTCAAATTTAGAATATTATAACGTAATACATATTTTTAAAGAGAGTCCATGAATGAAGAATAATACAAATATATTCCTCAAGCATGTATTTAGTTATTTTTAAATAAATAAATAAAGCCTCTAAACCACAAATAACTTTTATTTAAACGTTATGTACATTTCAATTGCACAGCAATCATCTTCAGAGGTATTTAAAAATACAACAGTTGTACATATGAAATGTACATAAGGTTTAAATAGAAGGTATTTGTGGTTTAGAGGCTTTATTTATTTATTTAAAAATAAACATTACGCCACAGTTGCTATATACAGTTATGTAACCGGTTGTTATTTTTTATATTCAATTTATCTTCACAACAAAATTTTTTTAAAAATTTTATCTTATTTTTATAATAGTCGATGTTTCAATCATTTACTCTGTTACGGCCATATTAAGAACAAACCTTATTGTGTATAACTTATTGTTGTTAATAATAACAAAGATGCTGATTAACAAATAACTGCCAACTTTCCCTTTTACAAAAGGTTTAACAACTCTATTAAAAGTAGGTATATGAATGTTCTTTCTCAATATTGCCACAAAGTGCCCTATAAATGTTTTATAAGTCTATTAAATTTAAAATACAATACTTATTCAACTTTTGTTTTCTGCTGATAAATAGTTTTTTATTTATTCCTGTTTCAAACTAAATTGTGAGGTTTATTTTTGTTCTGTTAGCCTATTGGGCCTCTATTTCTGAGCCCTAAAACCCGCCAGTTCTCTTACCAGCCACGCCCACGTGTGCAAGCGGTTAGTATCCTTACCGCGGGTGCCCATCGCATCCCATCGGTATCCATAACCGAATCCTTCCCATCGGTATCCATAACCGAATCCTTCCCATCGGTATCCATAACCGAATCCTTCCCATTGGCAACCTTACCGAATCCTTCCCATCGGTATACTTACCGAATCCTTCAAATCGGTATCCTTACCGAATTCTTCCCATCGGTATCCTTACCGAATCCTTCCCATCGGTAAACTTACCGAATCCTTCCCATAGGTATCCTTACCGAATCCTTCCCATCGGTATCCTTACCGAATCCTTCCCATAGGTATCCTTACCGAATCCTTCCCATCGGTATCCTTACCGAATCCTTCCCATCGGTATCCTTACCGAATCCTTCCCATAGGTATCCTTACCGAATTCTTCCCATCGGTATCCTTACCGAATCCTTCCCATAGGTATCCTTACCGAATCCTTCCCATAGGTATCCTTACCGAATCCTTCCCATCGGTATCCTTAACGAATCCTTCCCATAGGTATCCTTACCGAATCCTTCCCATCGGTATCCTTACCGAATCCTTCCCATAGGTATCCTTACCGAATCCTTCCCATCGGTATCCTTACCGAATCCTTCCCATCGGCATCCTTACCGAATCCTTCCCATAGGTATCCTTACCGAATTCTTCCCATCGGTATCCTTACCGAATCCTTCCCATCGGTATCCTTACCGAATCCTTCCCATAGGTATCCTTACCGAATCCTTCCCATAGGTATCCTTACCGAATCCTTCCCATAGGTATCCTTACCGAATCCTTCCCATCGGTATCCTTACTGAATCCTTCCCATCGGTATCCTTACCGAATCCTTCCCATAGGTATCCTTACCGAATCCTTCCCATCGGTATCCTTACCGAATCCTTCCCATAGGTATCCTTACCGAATCCTTCCCATCGGTATCCTTACCGAATCCTTCCCATAGGTATCCTTACCGAATCAGGATACATTGCCCAAGTACCAAGCTAATAAGCTCTTTCCATGGAAAATCAGAAGGTAGTGAAATGAAACAGTACGGCAAAATGAGAGTAGGATGAAAAAACCTAGCAAGAAAGAAACCCTGCTAGGAAAAACCCACGATAGACCGTGCAGGAACCCTTGAAAGCTGAAATAACTTTTATGAGCCTTAAACGCTTAGGAACTCTAAAGTTAACTCTGCTCAGTTTCACAGATTAAAACGTTGCTTTTTTAGATCTATTTGTACGCATAAATAAAGCTCGTAAGATCTACAAGCTCTAAAGTTGTTCTCAACGGCAAGAGAGCTATCTACGTTTAATTTTGAATACCAAGGTTGAGGCTAGGTGATAGAATAAACACAAGACAACTACATGGGAAGATTTTACCGTTTTAAACTCTTCGTTTTAACGTCATACTGTGAATATTGGTCTGAACGGATACATTTACAAATTTATAATAACAAAAAGCAGAATAGTTGTTTATGTTCAATCGGAAACCAAGAATGCAGTGATTTCAATGCCCTTACCTGGCCTTGCGTGTGTTTGTTTTACTTTTTTTGCTGCGTTGATAAAGAGTCGTAACTTTAACGCGAGACCCGAACTAAGACTGCGATATCTAAGGTAAATATTCAGTCACTCGTTTCTTTGTCAAGTTTAAAAATCAGAGCGTCGCGTTCAAGTGATATCGCGTGGAAAGGTAAGTTACAATTATTTTCGCTATTATTTGTTAAATCAGTTTTGAATGATGAGGAGAAAATATGGAATATGGATTTAAAATAAGGAATTAACCAATACATATGGTATGTTTATATTGAAATGGCTAGAACATTTCTTGGTTTTAATTTGGTTTGTTTCCGTTGGGTTTTATAACACTTTGCAGGAGTTTACATATTAGTTTTGAGTATCTTAAAAATGACCACACTCTGTTTTAAATGTTGTAACTCTGTAAACCAGGTTCTTTTATAATTTATTTTTTAATAATATTTTTAGGCGTGTAATATGGAAATGAAAATGATATAAACCAGTGTCGAATTTGATTTCACTAGACAGCTCTACAAAAGCAAAATTTAGCTATTTTAATTCTTATTTTTAGGAAACCACATTTGATTGGGTAATATTACAAATATCCCAATCAGTGAAATATTAGAATAATTTATAAGTCACAGGTTTTTGAAATACAAATTCCTACAAACTGTAAAACATTAAATACTTTTTATGAAATGACTCAAGTCATTTTTAAAAAGAATGATATTTATAGTTATAGAAAGTTATAATAGCTTTACAAAACATTTGTAATCCTAATTTTTAAATTATTATCATATTATTTTATTTTATTTAGATAAATATTATTTTTAAAAATATATATATACATATATATATATATATATATATATATATATATATATATATATATATATATATATATATATATATGCTGATAAGTAATCTTGACGGATGGAAAAATATGATGAATAGTTATAATCTGGAGTACATCCGTTCATTCTGCCGTGTATAGAATCGCAGTTTCGACGTTTTACTAGAATCTCATCTAGCATTGACGAGGTGAACCCAACATAAGTTGAAGAGCGAGTCAATGCTAGATGAGATTCTAGCGAATCGTCGGAACTGCGATTCTATCCACTGCAGAATGAACGGATGTACTCCAGATAACTATTCATCATATATATATGTTTCTTCTCATGACCTAAAAATATTATGGACAATATATGTTTTATGACGTTGGATTCATTTTCCATAATATTGATTAAATAGTTTGATAAAAATAACAAGTTTTATATATTTCGGGGGAAAGCCCGGCAACAGATGTCATTTAGAATGAGAATGTTTAGCAAAAGCATGGGTGAAGATTTGCATCACAAGCCTGTACAACTTGTCTATGCTAGTTACCATAACTATATGTGCTGCTATTCCCTTATACTATTTATGTTTGCAAATACAGTAACAGTTTTGCATTGCAGTAGCTATTTCTCTACTATCCTCTTCATACTTGTAGGTAACAAGACTGAGGATTTAGGTGTTCTGTTATAAAAACATCTTTAGGCGCGACTAAAAAATAAAATTGGATTAAAGCCAGTTAAAAAACATTTTTAATGTGAAAATAATAAGGGGTAAATTGATAGGATAATGTAGAAATTATAACGTAAAAACACAAGGTGAAAAACGATATAGTATTTTTATCATCGACGGAATGTTAATTGCCTCTTTCTTCCAAAATTCTGAAAAACTCATGATAATTCCTTTTCTCATGAAGGTTCCAAATATATTAATTGCGGTTGGAATTTAAATAATTCTTAAATAACCCAAAGTAACCACGTTTGTTAAAAAACATTTGTCTGAAAATTTCGTTTAAAAAGATTTCATTTGCAATTCTATGTGTTATGTTTTTAAAAGTGTTATCGCTTTTCAAAATTGATTTAATTTACTACCACTATGCACAGCTCTACTCCTCACAGATGATGTATTAATAATGACAGATGAAGGATTCAGTGACACTCTGTGACATTACACTTTCCTTATCGTAATTGTTTGGAATTCCAGACATTTATATGTTATCGCGTAGCAAAGGTCAGTTATGAACGGTTCTTTTCTGAGTCGTGACTTGTGTGCCGGTGCTGAAATGAATATCCGTTTCTAACTAGAGACGTTAATGAGTGAGTGAAGTTATTAAACACTATATAGTGTATGAGTGTGAAACTAACAAGCTTACAAGGTGATGGAGTAGCGTCAGGAAAATACTGTGATTATAATCCACTTCGATCTGTTCAATTTTCGTGAATTGCTTAAAATAGTAATATTTTATAATTGAGTTTAGAGCTTGGCATGTGGCATCTATTTACTATGGTTTGCATATAACACCTTAATACTCAGATTTTCAAAGTGAAATAATGTTTAATTTAGTCTTACAAGTCAATTAAATTATTAAATTATAGTTATTAAACTATAATAAAATGATATTAGTCACTGATGATGGAAACATAGTTGCAGAAACATGTATGACAGGATTTTATTGTGAGGTATTCTGGGTATTGTTTGTGCATACTACAATAATACTAGTTTGTTGTAAGCAGTATAACTTCGTAGCCATTTACAAGTAATAATTAGATTATTGCGTGCAGACTGGGAGTTAAACAATTATCTTATAGTTGCTCCTGATATTAGCGTCACCATAGGAATAGATTAAATAACAAATTAACAATAAAAGTGAACTAAAACAATTGTAAACTCGTGAAAGGTAGTGAATTTACATGAAATATCATAGTTTTTTAAAAGGGTTCAAATTCAGTAGATGGATCTCTAAACTATTTTTATTTAATATCAGCGCTTTCGCCCTAACCAAGTGTGAGAGCATTCATTTTACCGAATGTAGCAACCCCAAGCCACTGAACTAAACGCTATATAACCCTTGTACCATACATTAACACACAATTAAAAAAAATTAACATAAAACTTGGAGCATATGTGGTATAATTTTCATTTTAAATACATAAATACTCCTAACTAAAAAAATTTGTAATTTAAATCATAGGATTTGAATAAATTTGATGTGTATTTATATGTCCAATTTACTTTTTTACAAATGACCCTTAAGCTAGGAGAGTTCTCGTTGACTCCAATAGGAAAAGTTACTTAGGGATTTTCTAAGACTCCATTTTTTTTCCATAAAATACATACTCAAATTAAGATCCGAGGGCATTATTAGGAAAGAATATGATTCGTATAGTAGACCGTATTCAGTTCGTATATAATATATTCGGACATTGCAGCGCAGGGAGAACGTTTGGGGTCTACCCCCACCAGAAAGGTTAATTTTTTTTATCGACTGCAAAATTATTTTAAATTGATTAGTTTGGTAAATATTATTTCATAACTTATAAATAACGTAAGGAGATTCAAATATTATAACTGTTGTCCTATAAAACTTCTTGACAGTAGGCTCAGGGAAGCCAATAGGAGCGCGTAGACTAAGCTCAGAACCCCGTTTCCCGATTGCCATATATTTGTACCTTATGAACAAATTATGGTTTAACAAGTCCCGAGTCTGAGGGCCCGACTGTTTGGTAACTCCATGAGAGTGGATAAGGTTACGATTGCAGATCCTGAACCGATGCAATCAGTCGGGATGGAAAATCTGGCCGTTCGAAAGGTTCTATTCTGTAAAGCAGTCGAAACCGTAGTGTCTGGTTGGAGTTCGTCTCGTCCCGGGGGTGGGCCAGTTACCAGTCTAAGCGTTGTAACAAGGTTGCAAGACTAGCATACTGGTACGACGGGTCACCAGGCCAGGAGTTACGAGTTTGCAGTTGGGTTCGTGGCGGTAAAGGTTTCATATGCTAGACTGGAGATACTGTCACATTAAGGACCTATCTTATTATTACAAGTAGGTAGAGTTGGAAGAGCTACTCCTTGTCACCATTCTTCTCTTTTCTCCATTTTTCTTACTTTATTACTTACAATCTGTCGCATGTAACGAAATCTGTAGAAGTCTACTATAGAATTGGACAACTAAGACCTCTTTCTATATTTGCTTCTGCAACGAATTGTAACCTTTTGATTGCGTCCGACTGCCCTCTTTCCACAAGTTCAGATTATTAAGCATGACTGGTACTAAAAATGATTTAAAAGAAACGAAACTAAGCCAAACATTTCTTTTTTATTCTCAAGCCGAATTTAAGTATATTTTAAAAACAAATTCATGTACCATGATACTAATTATCTTGATACATCTCTTGAATTATCTCTTGATACATTAAACATCATTAGGTAATTAATGTTTATTTAAACAGTCCAAACAAGAATTGAATAAATGATAAATGAATGTCAAGTTTCAGCAACTGGTTCGTTGCAATTTTCACAGCACAGCAGGCTTGGTAAGAACAAAGAACTAGTTGCCGAAACGTTGCGATAATTAAATAAACTTGACATTTGTTCAAGCCATAAATAACATTTGTAAAATGTTCTAAAAACCATTTTTTTTGTAATTGAAGAATAATTTTAACATTTCGGTAACGGTTTCATTACACGTTGGCCAGGTCAACGGACCAAATATAAAGAGAGCCTAAATAATCTATTGAAACAAAGATCCAATAATGTCTCTACACATTTATTCCTTTTAAATAGCATTACAATTAGCATAAATATGCCAAGAAACGTTTATTGGCGAAATTAGTTATTCTATACCAGCACAATTTTAACCAATGAACAAAGTATGATTCCGTTTTGTCAAGGCATTTAATTTCGAATGGTTATTCCATTTCGATCGTCTTTCTCTGTTGCATTCACATTACTCCGTAGCTTGTTGTATAATCCTGGAGGAAACGGGTCATTCCAAAGAGTCCCGCAAAGCCGTGCTTTCGTGCTGCTTATCTCCACGCGAATATTACTTTCAAATTTTATTGTTAAAGTTTTATTCGGGATTAAGCTAATCCGATGAATTAGGAATAGAAACAGCTCAAATCTCACAAATACATATTTTTTTAATGACCTTAATGTCAACCTAACGTTTAAGTCGGGTTAGGTTTTTTGTGTTGGGGTGATTTTTTGGGTTGGGTTATTTAGGTTAGGTTAAAATATCTTTCAACAACCACAATCTGTGATCATCAGTGACGTGTAACGTTCGAATAATAATGTCAGCATTAACTACTAGTTTCCCCCTCGCTGATGATGACAACGTGACTGTTGAAACTAGTAAGAGATTAAAGTTATTTAAAACATATATTTGTGAGACTTAATTTTTGCGTGTTTGAAACATTCAGTTTTAATTTTCAAAATAATGTATACGATTTAAGTTTATTGTAATATAGAGTCTAACAAGTTACTAGTTTTACTAAGAGTGTTCATTTTCTTTGAGATAAGATAAGTTGTGTGGGACGAAGATACAAGATTTTCCTTTATACAAATTATTACTACCTTGATATTTTTCACTGTTGCAATTGTAGCTAATTATTACGTCGTAATTTTATTTATTTTTACAATTAAAATGTAATGGTTTTGCCTCTTCTACAGTGATAGCCTAGGCGCGTCCATTGTTATAATCTTTCTGTTTATATTATCACGAGTCACTACATGTGACAATAAAAGCGGAATAAATTTACGAAAAGTATATTTCGATGATTTGTTTACACTTCAAAGCGCGATCTGTCCACAGGGTTGACATTATTTATTACTTCTCATTTTTTGTTCCGATACAGAACATTTGCCGGACTTTTATTTATTGATGCGTAGGCTCTTTATCACAATTTTTTGTTCAGCGTATAATGATTTGAGCCGTGCGGAGGTCTCTTGTGATGTGGACACATAGAAGCTCCACCCTCGACTCGTCTGTGATGCAAAAAACTTTCAAATACCTTTTTAATTTTAACTAAACTAATTTCAACTGTCCACCAGTCT
This sequence comes from Prosapia bicincta, assembly GCA_036971475.1. Taxonomy (NCBI): domain Eukaryota; kingdom Metazoa; phylum Arthropoda; class Insecta; order Hemiptera; family Cercopidae; genus Prosapia; species Prosapia bicincta. Next base: position 87,613,064 of record JBAIZL010000003.1, on the reverse strand, counting down.
TATTCCGTACCATAGGACTCTCTCTCTCTCTCTCTCACACACACACACACACACACGCGCGCGCGCGCGCGCGCACGCACACGCACACACGCACTCGCACTCGCACTCGCACTCGCACTCGCACTCGCACTCGCACTCACACTCACACACTCACACTCACACACACACACACACACACACACACACACACACTCACTCACACTCACACACTCACACACACACACACACACACACTAATACACTCACACACTCACTCACACTCACACACTCACTCACACACACACACACACACACACACACACACACACACACACACACACACACACACACACACACTCACACACACACACACACATACATATATATATATATATATATATATATATATATATATATATATATATATATACGAAGTAATATTTATTATTGTAAAAACTTTCGAGTTTGAACTTCAAAATCAGCTTCTTTACACACAAACACCCCTTCTGTCTCAGATGCCCGCACCCCCCTCCACACAAACCCACGGACATGCACCCACGCAGAAGTCCTGTAGTAAAAAACATCTCTTATATGTTAAACATTTATCTGTGGTTGTTTGTAGGTAATCTGTTAAAGAACAAGTATAAAGAAGAAATACGGTCGGTTCAAGTGTAAATGTATTTATGTAAAAATTAAATGTGTTCGGAAGTGCGTAACTTATTTAATTGTGGCTTCTCCGTTTTAAAACGTTATTGACTTGAAAAAATATATGTTCGTCGTCTTGGCTACAAACCAACACGGGCTAGATTTAATTTTAGGATTTTGGCTTGAGAAGTTTCGAAAAATGTCAATTAGGTGTGAAGTGATGGTGCCAGCCTAGCTGAATCATACAGAATAGCCCTTGTCTGTAGCTGAAGATGTGCTAATGATATATGAGGACAGGATGATTGGGACGGAACAGAGTGGTGATAACAGAATGGGATAGATGACCGGTTTTTTTTTAAACAACATCATTAGGTGGTTGTGACATCTGAAGTCTTAAAGGTTTAAATGTAGATACAAAATTTCAAAATATAAACTAAATGATAGTAGATTCAAAAAACTCCGTTTGTATGTTATACAGGTTGAATAGTTACTATAGAGAATATTTAAAATTTGGGCAAAGTAAAAAGTGGTTATTATTTCTCGAATATAATTGTTTTTTTTTTTGACAAGTAAAACTAAAACTACGACACAAACTAAAAATATAAAATTAAGGTAAAACTAAAATTTTTAAGTATAACTGGGATGCGCCATCTTTTTGTAAACATATTTTAACAATATATTTTACAATAAATGAATAAAACAAAAAAAAGTTTTAAATTTAACGGACTCATTATCTTAAATATTAATAAAGAAAAATTTATATATTTATTTGCATCCATAGCAATTTACTCATATACAAGCACAAATTAACTTTTATGTTCACTGTAAACTATTTTTCCCAGCATGAAATAAAAATTTTGTTACCAATGGAATAAAAACTGTTACTCTTGCCAATGAAGCAACTGGTAACCACTCAACCGCCGATGGAACGACACTTTTTTTTCCCGTAACGCTCCACCCTCTGATCATGTATATCAACCCCTTCTCTCTCTCTCTATCGTTCCGTTCTCCTCTTCTAACATCTTTCGTTTCCTTTCCTTCTTCAGCCATGACGTCATCATCCTTCACAGAGGATCCATTCTTTGAATCTGTACACCAACACATCTCCTCCACAATGGTATTGCCATGTTAAACGCATGAAAACGTTTTTATATTTAGAAGTTATAAAGTTTTAAAACCTAACAACCCTGTTTACAGCTCTGACAAGATCTGAACGAAATTACCAATTTTTCACTCTCGTGAGTTCTAATTACTTTTTGAAATTTTCACGTGAAACAAGTCGAGATTGAAATTACTCGGTTTTCAATTAAACGCCCCGGCTAGCATGTAGTTGGGATTAATCCGCGCGGGAATTGTTCCCGTTTCGCCCTACATGGAGCGCTGTTTGTTTCCACAAGCCTTCACTCCATCCGGGCGTTCTAAGCACTAGCAAACAATAATTACGTAACGTCATTATCATCTGCTTAAAGCAGAATTTCCGTTGGAATATTTACTTAAGTTTATTTAGAAAAGAAAATGGATAATTTTTACAAATAGAGATAAATATCTTTGATAATAATACAATAAGCTACTGAAAACTATACCAATACTACAAACAGTAAACAAAAATAACTAATACAAACCTAAGAATATTAAACCCTCATGTACGTATCGATGTAAGTGTGATCATCATCAAGAGGTTCTATTACAAGAAATATTTATTCTCGAGAGTAATTTACAATAAAATTACAAGCTATACTGCCCTATAATGTTATTGTAATAGTCTTTATAGATTTTATTTTTATTGTAATAAGACCCTTTGATGATGATGACAATATTATCGAAATGGGCATGAAGGATTAATCTTGTTAACTTTTGTATTAGGTATTTTTAATTTTAGGTTGTGACATTAAAGGGTAGAGTCACAGAAGTGATTATTGTGCCACCATTGTCATTGATAACTGAAAATAAAAGAGCCATAGGCATTATTCACTATTGTCCGATTCAAAATTATGGACCCCTGAGTTTAAAGTGTGTCATGGAATGTAAACAAAAAAAGATATCAATATGAGAGTTACATTGAAGTTTTTGTAATTTAATTGGGCGTTTAGGCATGTAAAAAATATTTTTTTTCTAACTATAACTACCTATTTATTTTTTATTTGGAATAAAAAAAGTACCGGTTTTGTGTGCTTTTCAACCAAGCCGTAATTTTAAAAAAATCATAAGTCAACAATTTGAACTCCGATCGAAACCACATTTTAACACAATATAGCTACAAGGGTTCTTTAATTTTTCATATAATTTTATAATTTTATGTTGTTAGAAAAAAACGTTGTTATCAAATTTCCAAGATAACATTTTCTCTTGACAGAACGGACGGTTCCTTCTTGACGGGAGTCGCTTAGCGCTCGGCAGCCAGAGGTGCGGTGTTGCCATGATGACGCGGCCAATCGTCCGGGAATTCCAACTAGGGTTGAAATATTTCCACAGTGCGACTCATTGCAACTGATGATGAAACATTTTGATTAATGATATAAATCAAGAAACTGTATATTATTCAACTATTTTGTAAATATTACAGACAAGACGATTCAGCAGATGAAATTTAAGAAATTGTATATTATTTAACTATTTTGTAAATATTACAGACAAGACGATTCAGCAGATGAAATTTAAGAAATTGTATATTATTTAACTATTTTGTAAATATGAAAGATAAGGCGAGTCAGCAGATGAAACATAAGAAACTGTATAATATACAACTATTTTGTAAATATTAAAAATAAGACGAATCAGAAGATGAAACTTATATAAGTAAAGTTGTTAGGTAACCGTATATAGTAAAGTTAAATTACTTTGTTGGAAATATTTGTAAATACTGTACCATTTTTAAACCTGCCGTTGGAGGTCCAAAGCCCTCATGAGAAAAGGTGATGGAAGATGGTAAAAATATGAAATAAAACGCTAACAAAACCTACGTTAATAGTGGGCGGCTTTGTCTAATGATCGCTGGCCGTGTCATCGTGGCAACACCGCACCTCTGGCTGCCGAGCGCTAAGCGAGTCCCATCAAGAAGGAGCATCTTGGTAAATCAAGATTCCTCTTCAAATAAATTGTCGTATAAATTAAACCAATTTCGTTGTAGTTTACCACATAACATATCCAAGTTAGTTACTGTAAAATCTACATAACGCAAGAAAAGTCAAATTTTTCCGTCTGTTCTGTCAAGAGAAAATGTTATCTTGGAAATTTGAAAACAACGTTTTTTTCTAACAACATAAAATTATGAAATTATATGAAAAATTAAAGAACCCTTGTAGCTATATTGTGTTAAACTTTGGTTTTGATTGGAGTTCAAATTGTTGACTTATGATTTTTTAAATTTACGGTTTGGTTGAAAAGCATACAAAAACCGGTACTTTTTTTATTCCAAATAAAAAATAAATAGGAAGTTATAGTTAAAAAAAATATTTTTTACATGCCTAAACGCCCAATTAAATTACAAAAATTTCAATGTAACTCTCATAGTGATATCTTTTTTTCTTTACATTCCATGACACTTTAAACTCAGGGGTCCATAATTTTGAATCGGACAATAGCAGTATGAATATAGTGAATAAATGTAGTTGTTGCTGACCAATCGTAGTGGTGTACATTAACCCCGTGCCTTTAGTGTCTAATTTTGTACATGCACTTATTAATATCATCAAACTTCATCGATTTTAAGTTATTAGAGCTATACAGTGGTAAATTTAACGTTTACAATAACTAGTCAACATACAGTGTAGAGCGACAAGTTTCAATGACTTTACATTCTTGTTTATCACTAATTTTGTCTTGGAGTATTAAGTGCCAGAATAGAAACTACGACGTCATTGTACTTTGAGCAACTGTTACATGGTTTTACGTCTTAAAACCTTTATTTTTCAAGGTAAAAATTTAATTAAATTTAATTTAATTTCTTTTATTTTATTTAATACAAAGCAAATATACTGATAATGTGAGACTTGAACGCGCGTATCAAAGTCGACTAAGTCAATGTTTAACTAAGAGAATAGCAAACTGTGCACCTAAAACAACACGCTTGTCTCGGGGCGTGGAAACACAAACTCTAATTTAATTTTACATACTACGCAAAGCAATATTATCTGGTTTTTTCAGTGAACCACTAACAAAGAAATTCTATTTGGTAATGCGCTCAATAAGGCACGTACGTCAATGTTGGGGTGTAAAGTGACGCGCGATATTAAACTCGCGCCCGTCATGTACTTCACCTCTCGTCCCGCTTTATCACGTGAAATCTAATTGAAAATTTCTGGATTTATGTTGCAAAGAAGGGAAGAAGTGAATTATTATTGTATATTTCAGAATATTACTACTAACAGATAATATTAGACTAAAAGTAAAGGAGAAAAAAAATTATTTTAATATAATTTACAAATGTAAAAGAAAATTAAAGAAAAAGAAAATAAGGAAAGCAGAATTATAATATTTAAAATATAAAATGATAGAGAAAAAAAGATTTAATTTGAAGAAAAAAAAGAATTAAAAGTTTCTAAATATGTGAGAAACGATGACACAATATATGGGGTCGAAACATCTACTGAAGCTTTGATTTCACGTTCTCGAACATGTTTTTACAGTTTGCACGTTCTTGAAAATTATTAACCGGTTTTTGGCTCGGTTATTAAATATAAAACATGAGTTAACATATACATTATTATTTACACTTCACAAAGACTTACCGGGTCAATTGCTTATATAAGAAATTATATCTAACGCGTTTTCTCCTGCTGTCACGCTGTCTGTTCAAACTGTTCTTAAGTAAAGACAAGTTACATTATTACTTTCATTTTGAACTTTTAAAAAGATTTAATTTTACAAATAATTATTTATTGCTATTTAAAACAATTCTAATAACATTGAATTAAATTTAACAAAAGTTTACATTTTTTACAAGTTGTTAGGCAACGTTGCATAATGGTTACTGTGGTATATTTACTGATTTGATTTGGTGGAACTAATTTGAAAAAATTAAATTTAGAGCATACCTTGGCAATCACTTAAACTCACTTTGCATTTTTGCAAAATCGAAGCATTACTCGATCAACTTCGTATAGTAGTTTATTAAGAGTTTCTATAAAGCTATTCAACACAAAAAAATAATAACGATTGCAACCCATGGTTGTTATAGCTGGGCTCTATCACAGCTTACGAAAGACAGACCACCAAATCTAAAAGTTAGATTCAACTTATTACCCTTCCTTATTCATTCACACAGATGCATCTTATTGGTTATTAATGTTCCAAATGGGTCCCTCCATAACGCTGTCTATTAATATTTTTAAAAGTAATTTTTTTTTTAAATCGGACAAATTTTACGTTAGTTAAGATGGAACAAATAATTATGCAACATGCTTATTTGTTGCTAAAATTATTTAGCATGTTACATCATGAAAGCAGTGTCCGAAGGGGGTGCGGAGTAGCTGAACCTGCTAAGAGAGGTTGGGTGATTCATGTCACCTCAGACAAGTTTGGATTTCACAATACACACACACACACACACACACACACACACACACACACACACACGCACACACACACACACACACACACCACACACCGTCACACACCCTCTCACTCACACACACCCACACACACACACACACACACACACACACACACACACACACACACACACACACACACACACTACACCACACCACATACACACACACATCACACCACACACAAACACACACACACACACACACACCACACACAGTCACACACTCACTCACACACACTCACACACACACACACACACACACACACACACACACACACACACCACACCACACCACATACACACATACCACACCATACACAAACACACACAGACACACACACACACATACACACACACACACACACACACACACACACACACACACACACACACGCACGCACACACACACACACACACACACACACACACACACACACACACACACACACACACACACACACACATACACACAAACACAAACACCCACATATACACAAACATATATAAAGTAAAAACACAATTCTTATACGTGTGTGCACTTATATTTTCCCAAAGGCATGTTCGCACGGTCAGAACCCCTGCTCGTAGGAGTTGCTGAGAAGGTCAGAGTTTGGGAAGGTCTTCTCTGGGATGCTAACGTCAGAATGTTAAGGTGAAGTAGAGAGACTAGTTACTGTTCCTCTAGCCGCTAAGGCTTTCGGTCAGGGAATAACCGCGAAGCACAACAATCGGATCCTATGCTCATGCGTGCTTCAACACACTTTATAAGTGTAAACATTATTAACTACTAACGTTCACAGAATTCAAGGTAATCCTAAAAGAACCAAATGAAATAATATTAAATAACATGACTCACATTCTTTCAAGTATTATGAAAGCGCCAATAAGTTTACTTGGTTAATAAATACTGCAAGTACCTAAGATTTAACGGATTATAACATATGACGTTTATAAATTTATGATAAATGTTTTTGAAAATTATTTAAACATAGCCTAGAGGCTAAACCTAGTGGCTTTATTTAGAAATAAAGACACTATTGGGTAAAATCATAGGTTGCATACAGGTGACACACTGCATATAGACATGGATTGCAAATGCTGTATTTTTTTAAATAAATATAGTGTGCTACAGATATTTACGTTTAAGAAACAAGACGCCTTCATTCCTCCCAGCACAAAACTAATATTTAGACCAGGCATTCTCGCATGCTGTAACACACTTTAGATGGTGTTACATATTAAAATGGAAATTTCAGAAAACAAACGAGAATGTATTCAAAAAAAATTGTAATTTATTAGAAATATTTTAAATGAAATCTCTGGTTGGTAGTGGCATCTGTAGGAAAAGTTTAAAAACAAATTAAGATTAAAGTATGTATGCGCACATACGATGCGCGGTAGCTAGGAGGGCTGCTTGCAACGATAATTTAACCCTCTTATAGCCAAAATGTAGAAGGCAACGGACGTATCCGAGAGCGAGGAAATGTTTAGTTTAAAATTTTAATGTAACAGTCATTTCTTTAATTTGTTATAATCATAATGTAGAAGACAGCGTACGTAGCCAAGTACGAAGATGGAACGCTGAAGTTACTGAAAGGAATCTAGTAAGAGGTTTTTCCAATAGAAGGATGTTGTTTTCCTACAACATGTTGAAACAGCTAAGTGAAATATTTCAAACTTTAGTGAATTATTACAAAATTTAAAAAGTTAAACAGTTTAACACGAAATTAATAAACTTTAGACTTTTCAACACGTACATAAATGTAATTTATGCATCATTTGGTGCATTTGTTTTCACTTTAAATTGTAAGATTTTATTATGAATATAGCAAGCAAGTAAACTCGAATACAATGCCATTTCAGCCATTGATTGTCAATACGTAAAAATTCCTCATAAGTCAAATATTAAATGTTCAGTAACTAAAGCAATGTCTAAGAAATATGTATTATGATTGTAATTTATATTATTTTTTTTTGGTTAAATAAAATATGTGTAATTTGCTTTAATTGAAGTTAAAAGAGTAATTATTTAACGAGCACACAATCCCATGCATCTCAATTTAATAAGCCTTTAGACAATAATTTAATAAGACTTTGCAGGTAATTTTTTAAAATATGTAACTATAAACTGCAATATTTAAAATCAGCTTTAACTCACAAGAATTAGAGCTACTAAAAATAAACAACATTTACAATGCGGCCCTGAGAACGAATTTTTGCGGCCCTAAGACATGAAGGAATTAAATTAATATGCTTAGAAAGTATGTGTTTTTGCATCTACCTTTCTGTGTATCTAAATTCAATAACCTGAAGCTCATAAAACACAAGTGCAGGTCTAGGTTAAGGAGAGAGAACGTTGAAAACACATTGAGAATTTCAGTTTCTTCTGCTAACACAGTTGCCGTATTAGAGAGTTGTGAAAGATTTTACCCATCGGCTCAAAGAATTAACAAATTCAGGTATTCTAGGAGTTAAGTGAAATACATTTTCCTACCTCTTTATATGCAAATCAATTGATTTATTTTTGTGATGTAACAAACGTAAGTTACAACCATACAGTTTGTAAGTTATTTAATGCTACTTGTACTTGCGGTCGTGAGGAAAACTTGATACAAACTATTTGGCTCTCTAAGAAATCCTAGGGAAAACCCCTAGTCTAGATTATACTAAAAATTCAAAGATAAAAAAAAGATGAACTGTCAATTCTGTTTGTATCATTACATTGGTCAAAACCTTGTGACAGAGACAAATTAGAATCCATTTGTCTACTTATTAAGAGAGGAAAGAAAATATCTGTATTTTTAATAGAAACATGAATTTTATTAATCTAATTCGAACCTGTTTGAAACCAAATTTTTTTAATTTGTTAAAATAACAAACCTTATTTTATTGGAAATATTCAGATTTGTTTTTGCACTTTCGTAACAAAATAAAAATTAATTTTGTTAATGAAAACATACCAAAACTGTATATTTCTATAAAATAATTATTATTTTTTGGCTACAAAATAATTATTATTGGTCATGGGGCACTTTCTAAAATGCAAAAGAAAAAAACATGAATTTCGAGAATAATGTGAAAATAAATTCAATGCCGACATTATAAAATGTTTGTCTTTATTTAAAAACAAAATACTTGATTATATACAAATAAATGTAGAAGAATTTTAAGGTAGATAGATCGATAGTGGATGTAAAGTTAATTAATAGTATGTGGGTAGCTCCTTTATAAGATGAAATATTCTGTAAAATTTTAGATTTTTATTTTATTTGAATACATTCATTTTATGGACTACTAGTATAAAAGTTTAAAATGACTTAATTCAAAACAAACTATTTTATAAATTTCCGAGACTTTAAGTAAAATGATAAAATGCTCGTAAAATTATATTACAAAAAAACATACGGATCGAATACAGAACCCCCTCCTTTTTTGAAGTCAGCTGAAAATGGTTTGCATTCTTGAAATTATACGAAAAATTTTCATTGGAAAACCATATCATTTCTAAACGATAGCTATGACTATGTTCATCGATACTGTATACACTACTGTCGAGTGGTGTCAGGTTAGGATACGAGATCTGGTTTACATGACTGAGCGGAAGGCTTCTTGGGTGTTATCAGTGCATCGTTGATGTATATATTGAAGAGTAGATATCTTGATACTTGAGGAACTCCAGCTCCTGCGACCCAAGTAAATACAAGTTAATGTATAGCCGAATAACTTCTGCTCAGCACATTTAGTTCAAATAAATACCACTCTTAGTGGAGCGCTGAAACCAACTGACGATTGAAATTCCAAAATATGCTGTAGGCAGTGGCGACTGGTGCCTAAAACATATGGGAGTCGAAGATCGTAAAGTATCGTAATAGTTATTTTTTAAGGCTAAGAAATCGTAAACATAAAAACTTTAAGAGCATCCATAGAAACAAATAGGTAGATATTGCTTAATACTTTGTGATTTATTCTACTGTAGGAAATTACTGGCATTTTTTATTTTATTTTTCTTTATTGAAAACACCGGATCTCGAATCACGGATATATTCATTAACAAACCTATCTCGGTCCATTCTTAAGTGTGAATTTCAACAAAATCTGTTAAGATCCAAATTATGAAAGCAATAAAAATAAATAAAATAAGAAAATAGAACTTAATCATTTTACTAGAAACTCGGAGCGAAGAGTAAATGCATTTTTTTGGACGGAGCCGATGTTAACCGAACAATCTCGAGGTGGCAAAGAGTCTGCAACCTAAGGATTCTGTCGTTGCTGCCTAGCTGTTTTAGTCGGTCTGGACCTTCCAACGTGTTTCTTCATTAGGAGTGACGTCACTGGATGTTGCAGGGAAACCTGCAACCAGGCAGAACGAGACTCTCTGCGACTGAGCGAACGGTCACACAGTCGCTGCAGGTCTAACTTTTTTTTTATTATTTATAATAACGGATCATGTTATATGATTAATAATCTCTCATAATAGTTTTTTATATTGGTCTCTGGTTTGGGGGTTGCTCAGCAGTGAAACCAGCCCACGAGCAGCGACTGGTTTTAAGAATTGACTTATTTCGTAGTTTCAAGGCAGTAGGGCAGTAAGACTACTATCGCTTGTGAGGGGTTGCGAATGAACTGTGAAATGTTGTAGCGTAGATACATAAAACCTCCCAGAACATTATACAGAGCATATAATATGTCATCATGTAAGTAAGGTTGCGTTTGAAAAAGAGATACTCTGTTACGAGGTCATAAAGTGTCTCTATCCGATTAAATCCCTCGTGAGAATAATATTGAAGGATATGGGATTAAAACTAAGGAAAGGGAATAGCGGTACACTGTTAATGGGGATAAGAGAAAAGTATGACATCGTGTGGGCATGGTCAGATATTTGAGGAAGACGTGCTGTAAACTGAGTTAAAGAGAATGGTTTACTTACCACACGAGTAAGAAACTACTATTTTATAATACCCTAATAATAAGTAGACTTAGTGAAAACGTATTGTTTAAATAAATAAAACTATTCACCTAACTAATATATGAAACAATATCAGGTAATTAAATTTACATTTAAATGAAAGATTTCTTTAGAAAATGGAAGAAGCTTTGTAAAAGCAGAACGTATGGATACCTTTAGTTTAATGCCAAAAGAAACTATTAAATAGACAACAGTGCATGAATGATGTCTATAAAGCAAACAATATATACCTCATTAAATATCGTTTCCCAAAGGAAATTCCTCTCGCTAGACTTCGCCTCACATACTCCTCAAATCAAACATCCGTTCCATCTCACAGCATCTTCGCTTCCCATTTGACGTCATCTGTACGTCTTGCTTTATCTTCCATCTTGGATTAAATACGCTCCGGTAAACAAATAAACGAAAGCGGCAGATTTCTTGTCAGAATTTATTTCTATAGCGTTTGTTAAAGGTTATAGCGTTAAAGTCTATGATTTTTTGTTGTCCAGTTAAGCTATACGTGTAGATTATTTCCTAACAATACAGTTTAGCCATTGTTGAAAATAAGGATGATTCTTTATAACAATCAAGACATTCGTAAGTGCTTCTTTATAAAAAATTAATTACTCCTATGCAAATCCAAATAGCTCGGATCAAGTTCCAATATTCATTTTTAATTGAAATTCATTAATAAATATAATAAAATGTTACAAGAAGACTACGATTAAAGTTTTGAAGAATGAGTTAATCCGAAACGCGTCAACAGAGGAGAATATTGAAAAGATAGGAATGGCAGAAAAATGTACTCAAACACATAGAAATATTCCTAACAGATATGAAGATGAGTATATTAATAATTTTGTTACAAGAAGACGTTATCATTTACTTTATAAATGCAAATACTTGGTCTAGGTTTTCATATTTTTAACGACGTAGTCAACTTTTATCATAAGTTTTAAGAATTAAATGTAACACATAATAAGTTAAAAATAGATAACAATTACATTAAATCAGAATTTTAATTGAAATTTTGAAGCTATCTCAACCCTTTTTATATATACTAATTTAATTTACATAATGTAATGTGTAAAGAGAAAGTTCCACGTACCCAGTAAATGAAAAGAAAAATTTTGACGTCGACTGAAAACTTTTCTGTGATGAAGAATGACCAAGCAGGGAGTTATCCATCTTACTTTTTTCCAATTTAGAAACCAAGCACACTACTTCTTAAATTTTTGAAGTGAAAACTTCTATAACGACGTCTACAAAAACTTTTAGGATGGACATAAACATAAAATTTCACGTCAGTGTAATTTCCGTCGCGTTACGCTATGAGTCACCTCAAAGTGAATTAAATTACATATGATTTCATGCAACAGCTGATTTTGTGTTATAGGTTATGTTGTAGAACAGCTGTTTTTACACGTAGGTTATGTTACATTATCTATTGAACTTTATCAAGAAAAAAAGATTATTATTATACTAACAAGAAAAATCAGTTATTAAATAGTAATAATAAATAAATTTATAATAATTTATTTATATTTAAATAAATCTCAATACAAATAATTCAATATAGCAATAATAATAAGTTAGGTATTTTCATCCAGTTTTTGAAATGAAAACATACTTTTGCGAGACTGATAACATATGTTTAGGTAAATTCTCATTACAAAAATTACCAAGTTTTTCACAATTAAAAATCTCTGTAGGCGTGACTAAAAATATGTTTTCTCTTCCCCGAATGCCACAGCCTAATTTGTTATAGTTACAAGTGTGGAGAAGTTCGTTTGGGACTGAGAATGAAAGGGACCAAAGGGTTAAACTCCAACTTTCATACTCAAGACAAAGTAGCTTTTTATTATAGTAAAAAGTACGGTAAAGGAAAATACCTTTAAAAATATACATTAAAAAAACCTCCTATTAGTAACGCCTGCCCATGGTGTATGCCCGTGCCACAGTTTGAGGAGCTTTGGTTTAAGCAATGACACTCCAACCTATGTCATTGTATCTGACTTCCCCTTAAGTACGATTAAACAACTTCATTGAATCTAACGTAGTTACAGTTTAATTTTCTCTTCAGTTTTATTGCTAATGACGAAGAGCAAAACTTTACTTATAATTAAACTAATTAATGATTTACTGAATTTATAATTTATGTAAATTTATGAAAAACGTACTGAGATAAAACGTTTCCGGTCGCAATCACCGTCAGCATCTTTATACATTAATGAAACATTGACTAACTTCGCTTAGTGGGATCTTTTTTCCTATAGAAAATTTGTAATATAAATTATAACTTTAACATCAGTTTATTACGTTAATTAGAGGTTAGTTAGTGAGAACTATTCACAAAGGTAAAATTCAAAAAGCAGTTAACTCCAAACCTCACCACGTGTTAGTTTATTATAATCAATCAGACTAGTTTTGGCGACGATGTCGCCTTCTCAAGTGCTTGGCTGCTACTGAGTGCTTGAGTAGTAGCCAATCACTAACGAAGGCGACATCGTCTCCGAAACTAGTCTATTGTTTTATGAACTAGTGTGTTTATTTTAATAAACTAATGTGTGGTGAGATTTGGAGTTAACTGTTTTGATTTATAGTTATTTGCAAGGTTAACTAGTTGTTAATTATTTTAATAAAAACATTAAATCATTAAAACATTTAATAGTTAAGTTTTAATCGTTGATGAAGGTAACGAACCAGCGAGATTCTTATAAAATTTAAATTTAGACCGTAAAGTTTAAAAATGAATTTTTCAATATAATTATTTAGTAGAAAACTGATTAATTTTATGTAAATTATATGGTTTTAGAGATAAAAAACTTCATGGCTATAAAAATGCGAAGACGACATATTCGCAACATTACTTTACGTCATTGTAACATCGAGTATTAAAAAGCCCAAATCCTTTATACATAGTGCTTAAGCGCTGCGAGGGCTTATTTACAGCTAGAGGGGGCCTGAAATAATAAAACCCGGGCGTTGGGAAATACGCGATACAAAGGGTTTGTTGAGAAAGCCAGTGTTCTGTTTTACGCTGCTTTTATGGGGCGCGTTACATGAACGACAGTGTCTATATGTTGTAAAGGGAACATGTTCTATGGACGTGGAAATAAGTCAATCTGTAATGTACGAGAATTTACTATAGTTGATTAAAATTTAAACTGAAGTCTCGACGAAAATATAAGAATAACCTTTAACGGAATTCATTTGGGTTTATGTTTGTAGTGTCCGAGGTTACGAGTTATATGAGTTTAGGCGGTAGAAATATTTACAATTTATTAAGTTTAAAAACAATTTCTGTGTAAGACAATAAGAATACTGTTCTACCCCACGTTCAAGGTTTACAAGTAATTGGCGGTTAAGCCTTTTAACAGAAGAAAGAAATTGGTTTATGGTTATCTAATTACGGCTGCAACAGTTCTGAAAAATAACGGTTACCAATAGACAACTATTTCGTGTAAAAACTGTTAGCTTTTTAAACTATCACCGATTAAACAAGTAATAAAAAAAATTAAATCAATTCCTACTGAGTCATCGAAGAAAATTTTGTTTTAGTTACTTCTTATTTTATAAATATGTATATACTTATGACAGAATCACAATATTAAATGGCAAAATAAAAAGCGAATTTCCTTGCAATTTTCCATTTTTCTCTCGATACAGTATCTGATGTTGGATTATTATTCCATTGCGGTGTTTCTAATATATGAAGCTGATGGTGGTCTATAATTTCTCATTATATCCATCTCTTGAAATGCTTTACTATTGCAAAGAACCTTTCTATTATAATTTCATATACATCATTAAATAATAGATTTCTAGCTATGGGAAAGTTTGATTCAGTGTCAAAATGCAGGATATCAAACATGTAGTCATTCAGTTTGAATCCGACCGAAACATAAACTTTTTAAAATTTAATTCATTAAAAAATACTTGAAAAAACTGTATTAACATCAATTTCTATCCACTACAGGTTGAAAAATTGTACTTGAACTTGATTGATTGAACAAAAACGTATTTTATTATTGATTGAAAATGTGTACAAGATATATACAGTATAATGAGTGTGTGAGCTAATAGAAGGAATTGAAAAAGGAATATAGATTTGACATAAAACTGTCTCATATAGGTTTGAGGCTTAAATGCATGAAAAAAGTTATCAGTGAAATAAACGTCCATCACGGATGTTGGAAATAAGCGGCCAAACTACCCCTACCGCCACCAAGGTCATTCAACCAAGATAACCGAAGCCGGAATGTGCAAAATAAGCGGCCAAACTACCCCTACCGCCACCAAGGTCATTCAACCAAGATAACCGAAGCCGGAATGTGCAAAATAAGCGACCAAACTACCCCTACCGCCGCCAAGGTCATTTAAATAAGATAACCGGATCCGAAATGCGTGAAATAAGCGACCAAACTACCCCTACCGCCGCTAAGGTCATTTAACTAAAATAACCGGATCCGAAATGCGTGAAATAAGCGACCAAACTACCCCTACCACCGCCAAGGTCATTCTACCAAGATAACTGAATCCGGGAAGCGTGAAATAAGCGGCCAAACTACCCCTTCCGCCACCAAGGTCATTGAAAAAAGATAACCGAATCCGGAATGCGTGGAAAACAAAGATAACCGAATCCGGGATGTGCGAAACAAACGGATAAACTACACTTCCACTACCCATTACAGATAAACTTGGAAGGAAAACGAAGAAAGCTGAGGTATAAAAAAGTGGATACAACTGAAAAAGCAATTTGAAAATGGTGACATAAAGGCTTGTCTCTGTACTTTCTTCTACCTTCAAAATCTGAATTTAGTTGAAACAGAAACATACAAAAATATGGAAATAAATATAAACTAATGTAAATTTTTAAAAATGTATAAAATATAGAATAAAATACCATAAAACTTTACAAAAAATTAAAGAACATAAATAATAAAAATATTTTTTTTAATATTTATATTTTATAATTCATTGACGTAGTTTTCTTAAAGCTGATTTTAAACACGAATAAATGATAAAATTGATATATTATCATTTCCCAGTCCAAAACCTGGTTGAAGTGTAATGGAATCAAAAAACAATATTTAAAAATCTAACAGTTCAAACTCTCTTAAGAAAAATCTGGTATACTCAAAGCAGGTATAATTCTGTGGTGGTCGCTTATTTCGCTTGTCGGTCATTTCACTGAAGGTTAAGGCTCTAGGCGCAGGAAGGAAATCCGTATTGTCGCTTTTTTCGCGACCTTTATGCCTAATAGTTATAGCTAATATTATTGCCAGGTTTCCAAGCCTCGCACTTGACGAGTTTCGGTTGCTCTCATTTACTTTAGGGTGGCTGCTGTTACGACGATGCAAGGCTTATTTTATTTCAGAATTTCAGTGAGTTGTTTGCCAAAATGTAGGAAGGAATGCACGGGATAAAGTGGGTCGTATAGAGGCAGAACTAAAGACGTTTTTTGTAGTAGGTTTAAGACTCTTATATTTTGTAGTAACAGACAGTACGAATATTATAATTATATAATATGAAAGAACTACAAATAAAGGTACGGGCATAAACTCCCTGTTAAAAACACAGTGGGAATCATTTCCTCACTTGGGAAGAGTAGCTTTACCTGAAATAGAGGTAACCTCTGTGAGGGGTCAGAAAGAGGTGTCTAACCGTTATATGCCTCCTAAGAAGACGGGTAAAGAAGGGGAAAGGGGCATTACACAGCGATAAGGAAAGGTCATAAAGATCCAGTAATACTGGGAATAGCGGGAAAATATCTCATCGTGTTAGAGTATTACATGAAATAGTCTGATTTCAAACGAGGCTATCAACCCGTTACTAAGGAAGTGACATCACTGTCCGAAGGAAGTGACATTCGCCCACTTAAGGAGAAGTGGAAGTTCGCTACCATCTTTAAGTGTTTATAATATTAGCTGAAGCGGATTTACTTTGATTAAAACAAAATGGATAAGTATAGTAACCTTCGCGTAATGATATGATTTTAAAAATTACACTAGAAAGTATTTTTGTTGTAATGTTTAAACAACTTTTAACAACTAATTTTATTGATCGTATATATTTCTAACCCAATCATGCGGCGTTTGGAAATAATATAAATCTGGATAACCAGTGGTATCTCGGTTCTCGGCTAACAATAGACTACACCTCCCACACACTATTTGCTGTTGTTCTATTCTCGTATTGAAATGCAATTTTTATTTACGTTTAGTCAACATCCATTGTTGCGTGAAGTCTTTTGAAATTGGCTGTTTACTTGGACGAGAACAGGCAGAAACGGGCCTTGCACAACAAAGCGTATTTGAAGAAAGTTATTTGCCTTTGATCTGTCGAGTGGAGATGGTAGGAAACACGCACGGGATACAGTCAAACTGTTCAAACCTTTTAGCAAGTAGTAGTGTAAAGGTCCTTTTATTGGGGAACCCCAGGCTTTCCATTACATCTCAAGATATACCAATTTAAGTGATTATAAATGATGATTTTCCGTGCTTTTATCATTAGAGTCTGGGAAATGCTAGGTTATACCAGTAAAGATTGATAAATTTGGAATAAAGCAATGCGTGCTTTTATCATTAGAATTTGGGAAATGCTAGGTTTTACCAATAAAGATTGATAAATTGGGAATAAAGCAATGCGTGTTTTTACCATTAGAGTTTGGGAAATGCTAGGTTTTACCAATAAAGGTTGATCAATTGGGAACAAAGCAATGCCAGCTTCTTAATAATTTTCCTTGGTAGCAATAAGCGCGTACATTTTTATTTTAATATTTGTTTTACACTAATTTTTAATTATAAATCAAAGTATTAGAAGAAAAGTTAGTAAAACTCAAAGGAAGTTTTTGGTAAAGTGCAGTTAGTTTGATCTTCTGCCTCCTCACACTACTCATTTTAACACTAAATGTAAGGACTTGGTTTTTCATAGCACTACAGGCTTGATAAGGACAACAAATTAGTTTCCGAAACATTGCACTAATTAAATAAACTTGACTCGTTATTAAACAGTTTTTTCATGTATACAACACCTACTTAAAGTCCTCAACTGAACATGAATTGGAAAACAAGGTTAGGATCTCAACTTAACCTGGCCTGACTTCATCTAACATACAGCCTACCAACACGTAAGAGACGATGTAGTACGTCTGGAGATGTATATTTGTCAACACTTACCGTGCTAAAGCAAAACCTAAGATCTTTCGAGCATACGGTGGTAGAATTTCGAAATGAAAGATGATCAGACAATTTGGACTGCCACAAATATGGTTTGATAAATCTTAGGTTTTATGGGAAAATACTAAATTTATCAATACAGTGCCGTATTCATATTTAAATACTGAGCTAAGATATCCCAAAATTTAAAAGCTTTAGTGGGAAAAAAATATATAAGTATATTTAGAAAGTAAGTTATGTCTTGGACTTGGACACAGCTCTGGTTAAGCGCACCTTACGAAGGAAAATCATTTCTTGTGCGAGATATAAGGTTGTTATAATAAATTTAATTCTGTACGACCAAACCATTATGTATGCAACTTGAATGAATCATGCCATATGAGATTAACATTATGAACTATAAATCTCACAAAAAACAAAGGGAAAAAACTTTAAAAATGTCCAGAAGGAGAACGCTAAATGTATTTTTCTAAGTTTAACTCAAAAGTAATGGAAATAATAATCATAAGATTATTTCCTTTTTCAAATTATAAGCTTATTAAATTTACGTGCATTATATTTAAATTCTATGTAGTTTTTTACTAATAAAACATGAACTCGCCATATTATCACTTTTTCAATGCAGTATTTTTTAAACTGTAACAATTATTTTAATTTAAATTTAAAAGATACCTGAATATAAATATTCTAAGTAGGAGCCGTATAATTGAATCCTTCGGGCTAACCACCTTCCCATAGAATATTATAAAACATTTGTTTAAATAATATTTTGGCGAAAACGTACACTAAATATGGCCAACATTTTAAGAGAAATGTTGCTATAAGTTTCAAACTTTCATAAGGAAATTCAAACATTATAACCTAAAACCAGAGTACCTATAAAACGAGTTGACAGTAAACTAAAGCTGTTTATTAGCATATGAACACATTGTCCGCAAAAGTCTCTAATGTATAAAATCCTTTCTCTAAAATTGTATATTTCAGAAATAAGACTTAGGAAGAGCCTAAATGGCTTCCTTAAGAAATAAATCCATCTTCGCTGTAACTGAAGATAAAGTCCTTAGCGAACTCCTAAAGAAGTCTCGTCGACTTAACACTTACTTCTAAAACTTTATTGTTTCTTTCAACCCTTAACTATGCTTCCAAATACCCAATACGTATTTCCACTTGAAATTTACTTTGTAATATTTAACTCTAAAGAACATTTAAAGTATAAGAACAAAATTAATGCACTATTTTTTCATAATTTTGTCAAATTTCAAGCATTAGAGTGAAATAAAATGATATTTAATTTTTAAAACTCTCCCTGGAGTGTAGATAAGTTCCCTCAAAATATACTAGCTGAAAGGAATTTCTGATACTATAAATCAAATTTGGTACAAACCGTATCTTCAAAACCTTAAAGAATTCCCTCTGAAATACGATTTGAGTCATTAAAATTAAATATCTTCCAGTTGAAGATGAAACAATAAAGTTAAATAGTCGTAGAAGATTTTTGTCGAAAAATGTTTTTTTTAAACTTTCTTCAATTGGCGTTTTATGGTTTCAACACGAATTGCGTGGCTTTGTTATGTTTGGGTTTTTTCAAAATTTTCTTTTAGCTTTTATAAAATTGGCTTTACCATTTCCCTTACCTTTATTCCTGTTCCTAAGAAACCAGAAGAGTTATGTTAAAGCCTTTAAAACGTCGTTTTTATATTATTTTGATAGGCGTTAAAATAGTATAGTAAAAAGAATACACCACTATACAATACAATAATAGATAACACAAACAAATGCAACGCGACCCAATAAAACGTCACACAAGGCCACGTAATATATATTTAAATACCTTCCATGAAACCGTTTAATCTCCACTTATACCTAATACTGAAGTTATAGTTGAGTGTTTAGAACAATCAAGACGAGTAAAAAGCGAACTATATTTACACAAGAATAGATAATTATACAACTAGTATATAGCAGGAAAATGCAACTGGATAAATTACAAAGTAGCTACAAGCAAATCTATTTTCAAAACTTTAGCTGGATTATTTATTGTAATTTGATGGGTAAATGTTTTCAGTATAATAACAAACCACAGTATTATGCAATGGAAAACAATGCGATGAATACAGTGTAATGCAACGCAATTAAATCCAATGGAATATTACTACGCAAAATAAAATAATATTGTAACACACACACACACACACACACACACACACACACACACACACACACACACACACACACACACACACACACACACACACATACACACACACACACACACATACACACACACACACACACACACACACACACACATACACACACACACACACACACACACACACAAACACACACACACACACACATACATACACATAGACACACACACACACACATATGTGTGTAGTTATATATATATATATATATATATATATATATATATATATATATATATATATATATGCTGATACGTATTCCTTCACGGAAGGAAAAATATAATGAAAAATATGGAAATATATATATATAATTGTGTATTCTTACTTGTACCCCTTACGTTTACTATTTTTGCTACAAGTAAAAATCGTTTCAGGACAGGTTTTTTTGAAACAATCAAAAATTGAAAGTACCAATGTATAATGCAAAAAGAAGTAACTTAAAACGTTTTTAGGTATCATGGATAGTATTTTGCCTAGTGATTTTACAGTTACAACAGTGCCTTTGTCTATACCATTAGGACATGACTGGAGAAATGGTAAATTTGTTTTACTTTGGCCAAACTTTATCCAAAGGAAGGTATGTTGAACATCACTATGCTTGTTTAAACCCTAGGTAATCCCTTCCAGAAGAAGAATTGTCCTGGGAGCTAAAAACACAGAAATTTGTTATCGCTTTTGAGTTTCGCACACAGGACCTTTAGGTTAGGAATTAAGTGCTCTACCCACCCAGCGCCGGTAGAAATTTTGCAATTCCGAACATCAATAACCTAAACCTGTTTTGTTTTGCTTCCGCTAAATATTAACTAAAACGCCATCATCTGTTGCTGATGTATCAACTCGATATTTCCATATAGATTGTCTGGACCCAATGACAAAGGTAATTTACATTCGGACCCGCGGATCTACTAATTTTAAAATTCAACCCTTTTCGACAGTTTCGCCGCTCCGATGTTTCACAATGCTTGACGTTTCTGACATATTATTAATACCTGTAACAATGGGGGGTTGTGTTTGTCGGAAACAATGCGTTATTGTGTTTGGGAAAGCAATCGCAAAGCCACTATTGCAAAAATGATTTAAACATTTTTAGACTATTAAAAAAAACGCCAGTTGCGGGACTACCGACAGAAGTGTAATTCCAATTTAAAAAATCATGTAATTTATCAAGTGGTCGATAAGAACCTAACATAACCTAAAAATAGTCGTTCAATTTTCCTTAGACGTTGATGTATACCTAGTTTAGAAGTGGAGACCCGTTCCGCAGTTAGAATGTCTTATCGACAACAATATTTAGTACTTATCTATCTTATTATATCTACCCAACCTATTTTATTATATCTACCCAACCTATTTTATTATATCTACCCAACTTATTTTATTATATCTACCCAACCTATTTTATTATATCTACCCAACCTATTTTATTATATCTATCCAACCTATTTTATTATATCTACCCAACCTATTTTATTATATCTACCCAACCTATTTTATTATATCTACCCAACCTATTTTATTATATATACCCTATTTTATTATTATGGCTTCTAACCTTTATGCTCTTGTTTCATCAACTGAATTTAAACAGCTATTATGAAGTATTTAGTGTTTGGAATGTTAACTTTAGTGGCGGTAACATATTTCTTTGTCCTCGCAGATGTTTTATTCTTTCCAGAAATGTTTAACGTGTCTTAAGGAGATGGTCCCAAATCCAATGAACTGGCTAAGCAAATCAGTTCAGACTCTATTCTATCTAACTCGTAATTTCCCATCTAAACTGACACTCCCTCAACCCATTACAGTTTCAACGTTGGAACATATTGACAAGTGACGTAGGCTTGACCGCAACGTCAGCCAATATTTTCATAGGCTCAACAGTACTGGAAACTAATGACTTTACAACATAGTTACAGATGATATAGTGACACAAAAACAGTAGCATATGTTGCCTACATAAATATCGAAATAGGAATCATATGCATTCTGTTTAATTATAAGCGACAGTCCAAAACGCTGACTGCCACTTACCGGTCGCGTAGAAAGCGATAAAGAAGTTGGCTTTCTTCAGATTCTCGACGACTGTTGCAGCTCCCCGATACAAATCTCCGGTGACCTTGACGGCAAATCGCAGAAGCGCTTTAACGAATTACCTGTAAACGGGGAAGCGTTAAAGCGAGGTAATATCCTAATGTTGAAGACGTATGAAACTCATACAATAGAGAAAAGGACATAGGGGCATTAGTTATTATATCCTAAAGCTTTAAAATCTTTTAGTTTTTCATAATTTCAGGTTTTATTTTAAATTTTAAATGGACTTAATACATATTGCACAAGTAACTGTATCAGATAATTATATCTACTGCTTCGCCTAAGGATATTTATAATTTTCGATAGACATATGTTTTAGCTTGTCTAAATTATTATTAAATACAGAAAATTACATGATATACGAATAATAAAACAGCTGTTTTTGGAAATTATACATTATCACATAATTTAATAAAAGACTGTATTAATTTGATATTTTATAAAATGTATGAAATATTATTCAAAATACGATTTAACCTCAAACAACTTCCAAACGTTCAATAACCTCCAAATAACTTCCGACAGCCTAAATACGATCTCTTTAAATGGTTACAGTTACCTCCAACTACCTCTAAGAACACATAAAAATCGACAATAGCCTCTAAACCATCCCAACAAATTCCAAGCTAAAAATAACCTCCAAAATTAACTAAATGCCTAAGACAGCCATCAAAATCTATACAATACCTCGAACAAAATTTTACAACTTCCAATCAATCTCTAAACAACTTAAAATAACTTGCAAAATATCTCTACCTAAAACAAATAGCTGTAACAATACCTGCTGCTTTCAAACATGTTTGGAAAGAATTCGTTAATCTCGTCATTGTTAAAGACATTTGTGTGCATTCCTGCATGATGACATCACATTCCAACGATTTAGTTCAATGCAAGACTATAAAGGGTTTCATTTAATTATTTACTCTTTCAAAACGTTCGGAAAAAAGGAAATATTATTAAAAAATGAATTATATTTAAATACATTTTAAAAATATTTAAGGTAGATATTCCTTTAAAAACGTACATTTTTAGACGTAATAAATCAAACAACAAAAGCGTATGTTTAGGCGGCGTCATGTAATATAGCTTTTATATCCCAAAATATGGAAAAAACGTTATTAGCTTCTTATATATATACATATATTTGGAAGGTATATTGTTAGAGAAGAATTTTTTATTAGCAAACAATGAAATTTTACTTTATATTAAACATTAAAGTAGAAAACGACTTACAAGCTACGTCCAGGAATGACTTTATTAAAGTTACAAAATGAAGATACTTCTGTAGAGTTTATTTTAACGAAACTCCTGAAAACGCACCCTACAGGAGCAAAGCGTCAGCATGCTCTACACGTCCTAGCTACAGAAATTACGTAAGGAGGGTTATTGTAACGTATTTCGGCTCCCGTTTATTTCTCCCCTTCCTCACGTTACTGGGTCATGTTCTGCCCTTCTTTGTTGTGTTATAGGAAGTATTTGTGCGGTAAATATACATTTGGTAACTTTTAATAAGCTCAGTTTGCAATGTCTGCTTAGAGTGTCTATTGAATGACTAATAATAACGCTAATATGCAATGTCTGCATACAACATTCGTTACGTGACTTGTAATACCACTAAGATGTAATGTCTCATTACAATATCCGTTAAGTGACTTTTAATAACACTAAGATGCAATGTCTCATTACAATATTCGTTAAGTGCCTTGTAATACCACTAAGATGCAATGTCTGCATACAATATTCGTTAAGGGACTTGTAATACCACTAAGATGTAATGTCTCATTACAATATCCGTTAAGTGACTTTTAATAACACTAAGATGCAATGTCTCATTACAATATTCGTTAAGTGCCTTGTAATACCACTAAGATGCAATGTCTGCATACAATATTCGTTAAGGGACTTGTAATACCACTAAGATGTAATGTCTCATTACAATATTCGTTAAGTGCCTTGTAATAACACTAAGATGCAATGTCTGCATTCGTTAAGTGACTTGTAATAACACTAAGAAGCAATGTCTCATTACAATATCCGTTAAGTGACTTGTAATAACACTAAGATGCAATGTCTGCATTCGTTAAGTGACTTGTAATAACACTAAGAAGCAATGTCTCATTACAATATCCGTTAAGTGACTTGTAATAACACTAAGATGCAATATGCAATAAGATACTTGTCTCCTTACAATATTCGTTAAGCACTAAAACCCAATATCTCCCTACAATATTTGTTAAGTGACTTGTAACAACACTAAGAAGCAATGTCTCCTTACAATATTCGTTAAGTGACTTGTAATAACACTAAGATGCAATGTTTCCTTACAATATTCGTTAAGTGACTTGTAATAACACTAAAGTTCAATGTCTCCTTACAATATTCGTCAAGTGACTTGTAATAACACTAAGATGCAATGCTTCCTTACAATATTCGTTTAGTGACTTGTAATAACACTAAAGTTCAATGTCTCCTTACAATATTCGTCAAGTGACTTGTAATGACACTAAGATGCAATATCTCCGTACAATATTCGTTAAGTGACTTCTAATAACAGCTGGCACTTGGCTCTTAAGTAGAAATTGTGTATTCTTCGTCTAGAAAACATTAGAAAATTTCGTAATCCCTTATCGGTGCCGTTAACCACGGCCTGCATGACCAAACCATTTGACAATCCTATTACCACGCTTCCCTGAACGCCTTATTTACATTTCATGGTATTTATACCATACATAAAAAAGTAATAAGTAAATAATTAATCCTTTTCCAGTCCAAGGATCGATGTTTTTGTAAATGACCTGCCAGCACCGCTACCCTCTTCTCGCTGAGGCCCGCAGCCCCCAAGTGCCAACTTATAAAGGGTTTATATTAAAATGTCAGTTAGTTTGAACGTGGTTAAAATTTACAATTTCCATGATCATTCTGAATTTTTCGTAACAGAAGCAGGAGCGGTAATTATCGGTCTACGAACGTAATCGATATTAGCAAAAAAGTTTGATTTGTGATGCTGAAAATCAATTAAGTAAAAAAAAGGTATTAAATCTTGGTTAAAACCCCTCAAAAAATTAAAATTTTGAAAAAAAGGCGTAAATAACTTTGCAATAAGTTCAGTTTTATTTGCATAAGACGTTTAAAAATCACGTTTTCTTAAAAAAACTCATTTGTATTTACCAAATTTTTGTTTAAATAAATAAAAACTGTGATAATCTCCTTATACGTAACAAGTATGTTTAAACATATTGTTTGGATAGATTCGGCGAAGAAAACAAAATACATTTTCTAATATAAGGCAACTTGTTGACAGGTGTAATAGCCTCCATTTTGGTTTCGTTTTTACAACGCCGTACTGAACAAAGAGGCCTTGTTTTATCTTTTAAGTTTCAACTGTTTTCTTGTGCATTAGTAAACCTAATTTATTTTATGCCATATCTCTTAACCGTTTATTGTACTATATTGTAATATAGGTATCATGTAATTTACTGCTCTGTGTTACGAACAAAATGTGTTATATAAAGTGTTGTATGTGTAGTAGCTAAATAAATCTATTTTTGTGTTTTTCAAAATTATAAATATTTGGGCCTTAAAATCTTCAATCTTCACTTTTAACCTCGTTCGCTAAAATCCTCCTCATCATCAGGTATATTGGCCAAAATAAATTACATATCTGGTGTCGATAATTATGGCAAAGAGACAACATACAAAGATTTAAAATTAACTTGTTCAGGGGCAAGAGATATTTATAATTTGTTCCTGAACATCTTTTATATTATGATTTGAATAAGATTAAAAGTGAAAATTGTTTCTTTAACGGTGATTCTATTAATAGACTACAACGTGACTTATTTATGTTGCGACTTGGGAATAAGGGTTGTGACTCACGTGATCACAATCAAGTATATTTCTAGTTTGGAACATTTAACTCGGGATAGAAATAAACTCCAACTATGAATTGGGACTAAAATAAGTTTTAAATAACAAATGTAGCTAGAAATTGTGAATCCCGATAGAAATTGTTACCTATATTATTCACTTTATTATTAAACTAAACTTAGTGAATATAGTGTCACATGCCAGTGTTTTCAGAGGATGCCGTATTAAAAAATCATACACTTCATTAAGCTAATTAATTTATGAATTAGATATCTCTGCGCTTGAAAGAGCAATGGTTTAAAAGCTTGATATTTGGATGTTTTGAATAATAATACTAATAATGAATTATGTTCATAATAGTTCATCGTCTTATAATCAGTTTGAAACGCAACTAGTAAGTATTTAATTTTCATATAGTATTAGTAGGCAGTCCTTCTGTAATACTGATTTCGTAAGTGGTCACTCTGTTAAACCGAAATAGTAAGCAGTCACACTGTGGTACAGAATTAGTAAGTAATTATACGGTGATACAGAATTAGTAAGCAGCTACACTGTGATACAGAATAAGTAAGCAGTAACATTGTAATACATAATTAGTAGGAAGTCCTACAATAATACAGAATTAGAAAGCAGACATACTATGTTACAGAAATAATAAGCAGTCACAATGTGGTACAGATTAGGTAAGCAGTCACATTATGTTACAGAGTAATTAAGCAGTCACACTGTGATACCGAATAAGTATGTAATTACATGGAGATACAGAATTAGTAAACCGTCACACTGTGATACAGAACTCTTAAGGAGTCCTATAATAATACAGAATTAGTAAGCAGTCACAGTATGTTACTGGAGTCACACTGTGACACAGATTTGAAGCAGTCACACTATGTTACAGAAATAATAAGCTGTCACACTGTGATTTCGAATTAGTATGTTATTACTCGGAGATACAGAATTAGTAAGCAGTCACACTGTGTTACAGAGTTAGTAAGCAGTCCCACTGTGGTACAGAATTCGTAAGGCGTCCCACAATAATACAGAATTAGTAAGCAGTCACACTGATACAGATTTAGTAAGCAGTCATACTATTTTACAGAAATATTAAGCAGTCACACTGTGGTACAGATTTAGTAAGCAGTCACACTATGTTACAGAAATATTAAGCAGTTACACCGTGATACAGAATTAGCATGTAATTACCGAGATACAGAATTAGTAAGCAGTCACACTGTGGTACAGATTTAGTAAGCCGTCTTACTATGTTATAGAGTTATTAAGCAGTCACACTGTGATACCGGATTAGTATGTAATTACACGAAGATACAGAATTAGCAAACAGTCACACTGTGGTACCGAATTAGTAAGGAGTCCTATATTCATGCAGAATTAGTAAGCAGTCGCACTATATTATAGAAATAATAAGCACTCGCACTATGTTACAGAAATAATAAGCAGTCGCACTATGTTACAGAAATAATAAGCAGTCACACTATGTTACAGAAATAATAAGCAGTCACACTATGTTACAGAAATAATAAGCAGTCACACTATGTTACAGAAATAATAAGCAGTCACACTGTGATACCAAATTAGTATGTAATTCACGGATATACAGAATTAGTAAGCAGTCACACTGTGATACAGATTTAGTAAGCAGTCACACTATGTTACAGAGCTATAAGCAGTACCACTGTGATACAGTAACGCCGGATTAGTATGTGATTAAACGGAGATACAGAATTAGTAAGCAGTCACACTATGTTACAGAAATATTAAGCAGTCACACTGTGATACAGAATTAGCATGTAATTACGGAGATACAGAATTAGTAAACAGTCACATTGTGGTACAGATTTAGTAAGCAGTCTTACTATGTTATATTGTTATTAAGCAGTCATACTGTGATACCGAATTAGTACAGTAATAATACAGAATTAGTACAGAAATAATAAGCAATGTTACAGAAATAATAAGCAGTCGCACTATGTTACAGAAATAATAAGCAGTCACACTGTGATACCAAATTAGTATGTAATTAACGGATATACAGA
>JBAIZL010000003.1:87569541-87579541 GCA_036971475.1 Prosapia bicincta | reverse complement strand
CCTTGCATACGCAGGATTTCCATAAAACCTAGAAATTAAAACATACACTCTGAAGAGTAAAATACAGGAAGCGCACTAAAAGTGGCTCAGTCCTTTGTAATGATCGAAGGTTATTATTGTGCGTGCGCGAAAGTGCGATCACAACGCACCGAAGGCAAGGAACACAAACGGAGCTTACTTTGCGGATATTTTATGAATTAAACTCAAATCTAAGCTGAACACTAAATGGTAATAACTTTTACGACAAAGAAACGATTAGTCTGCTCGCAGATGGACATACATCTATCAACAACTTTGTTATATCAAGGGAGTCCATTAATAATAATAAAAACATTAAATTCTAATCCTGGAAGGCAAACAAAAATAATCTTTCTTTGTGTAATTTAAGTTTATTTTTGTGGCGATGCTAATGGTCCTTAAAGCTGAAAATCAAATGGTATTTGATGTTTAACATCTTTTAAAGTCTGACAATTCAAAGACTTAACATCAATCGACAAACGATAAAGTTATACAGTGTTAAATACAGGAAACAACACTACTACCAACAGCCGGTAAAATATTTTTATGTTGTCAACAAAACCAAGTGGTCCATTCATTTCGGCTTTACGACTGAGTTTTACTGTTCCCTGCCCGTAATCGCTCTTAGAAAAGTGGGTTAATGTGGTCACGATGATATATATATCAGGGGCGGATGATTTATCTACGTCGTATAGAAAATATATTGTCTGGTGATTTGATTATTTTGCAATTCTTCATGTGCACAATCTCTGTATGGCACTCTTTGTAAAATAACAACTACGAAATGTCTGATTACAGCAAGAAATTATGACGTCATGATTAGTAGAGTCTTTAATGCCGGTTATACTATATTTGGTTAATAATTATGTAACGTTTGTAGAACATTAATTTTTATACTGTTTAGAGTTTTCATAAAACATATGTTTCCCATGAATGAATAAAAGAATGCATACCTAACAAAAAATGACGTAAAAATAAAATAAAAAGTTATACATGTTCAAACAAGAGGTTGGTTCTAGTGAAAAATGTGATTTTATGGAGAATTTCTTACGTTCTTTACCTACGAAGAAATTGTATTTTGCGTTCTTTCTCTTCAGCTTTCAGAGAGCCAAAACATACACGTACTGTATGGGCTTATTTTTTTACTACATCGGGTAACCCGGAAGTCAGCTAATCAGATTTCGAATAATCGAGGCTCTACTGTATTTATTCTTTTAAGAAGGTAGCTTTAAAACATATTTATTTTTCAATTGTCCAAAAAAGTAGCCTATTGGGCTACTAATTATGTTAAAATAATAAGTAATTTTATGAAAAAATAAAATTTTAAAAACGCCACTTTTCCATACACAACGAAGTTAGGAATAGAAAATGTTTAAGTAAATAAATTTTTACAATTTACATTCTCACGAAATATCTCAAGTACAGTAATCAATCGCTTTACTACAGCATGTTTAAAACGGCGCGTCTCAAGTGTTTGGTTTTACGAGAGACTTGCGATTTATCCTTTAGACAAAAGGACGTTAATCCTGTTTGGTATTCAAAAACTTGTTTCGTCGGAGGTGATTCGGTGACGTCGCCTGAGGAACAAAATCGTAAATGGTGTGAATTTAAAAGGAAACTTTGTTAGGGTGATATTTAATAAATGTGGATCTTCGCAGAAAATTAAATTCACTGGCATTTATAAAGATATGAAAGGCAAAATCAAAATATATGAGTATGGCTCCGCATAAATTAGCCGCGTTTCAAATTAGGCAGTATTAAAGTCTATGGGAGCGTTTCAGTATATACTTTATGTATATTAACAAATAATATGGGAATTTTATTTGTATTTGCCCGTCACGTTTCGTAGAATATCAGTAAACTACCTCAAGTGATAGCATTTCGTCTTTGGTGGAGGGTTTTATAGTCAGGGAAAGTCGACTGCGCTAACAATTCAATTGATATTGTAAACGTTATTAACTTCATTTGAAATTCGTAATTCTAGTATAACGTAGCCCCATTCGGAGGAGTCGTAGGAGCTTCTAGTAACCCCCAAGTAGTGGGGATCATTAAAACGTGCACTTGGCCTTGAATGATCGGAATAGGGCTGGTTTGAGGCAGTGTAAATACTTACCTACAAACTGTTAAGGAGAGGTCAAAACACTGACTTGCATGATACTATCGAAATTAGATAAATCGATGATAAATAGCTTGGAATGTGTGTAGACATATCAAATACTGAAGCTGTTGATGTATAGAATGTTCTGAAAGTGTAACCCGTTTTTAGAAGTGATAATACACGAGTAAGCGGGAGTTAGCAAGAGAGCGCTTAGCTGAACGAACTGTAGTGTCTGCGCAGGGGATAGGTGGGTCTGAGCTGTAATAATCGTGGCGATCGACCAAGAACCTGAAGAGTTTTAAATTTCGCGGTCACCACCCTGCTCCTTCACTGTGCGGACGACCAAGAACCAACCCCTAATTCAGGGTGATGATCTGAATGAGTATTTACACCTCTAATACAATAAAAAAAAATTTGTACTATTATTATGTCTTACAATATTTTATCCAAAAGTTAATTCTATAAAACATTTTTAAAGTTATAAAAACAAACTAAGCCATTCATCTCATAGAAAATATTTACCTAAGTAACGGTTAAACCAGGCAAACGCAAAAATAGGAAGGATCGAAAAGAATGTTATTCCTTAGACAAAGCTATACTGCACGCATGAGGCGATTGTGCCGAATGAAGGTTCTTCCTAGCACTCGCCCTCCGAACAGAACTAAACATTTAATCAGGGAAACATGTTTCTAGGTGGATGCTGAAGTGGTAAAGATGTATATTTCATGTATTTATTTTATTTAAACGTTCCAATTTTTGGTAACGACATATATAATATTTCCTTTCAAATAATCCTTGGAAATTTTGTAACTGAAGATACAAGTTATAAGTTTGGTGATTCCAAAATAGGGATATTAGGCCAAAATTATTGTGATACATGCAATATGTTGATACATGTGCATTTTCATAACAATTTATTATGAAAAATACTTAACTATTTAACTCGTAGTAGACGCTTTGCTTCGTAAAAGGAACGATTGTTTCGAAACGCGTCAGCAAGTATGCCCTTACGTACTCACTAAATTAAGTATTATTTAATTATAGTTTAATCAGTGAATTCAAGATGGCTACAACAAGAAATTATAATAATTATTTGTCAGTTTAATTATAATGTTTGATATTTTAAACTTAGGCTAACTCAAGTTTCTATAGAAATAGGAAGTAGTTAAATTTTGCCATAGATTTAGCAAGTAGCTACAATTCGATATAAAATTACCTAGTAGTTAAATTATGCTATGAAATTACCAAGCGTTTACACTTTCCCATAGAATTAGCAAGTAGCAGCACTTTGCCATAGAATTAGCAAGTAGCTACACTTTTCCATAGAATTAGCAATTCCCTACACTTTGACTTTGAATTAGCAAGTAGCTACACCTTGCTATAAAATTACCTAGTAGTTAAATTATGCTATGAAATTAACAAGCGTTTACATTTTGCCATAGAATTAGCAAGTAGCTGCTATTTGCCATAGAATTAGCAAGTAACTACACTTTGCCATAGAATTAACAAGTAACTACACTTTGCCATGGAATTAGTAAGTAGCTACACTTTGCCATAGAATTAGCAAGTACCTACGCTTTACCATAGAATTAGCAAGTAGTTACACTTTGCCATAGAATTAGTAAGTAGTTACACTTTGCAATAGAATTAGCAAGTAGTTACACTTCGCTATAAAATTACCTAGTAGTTAAATTTTACTATGAAATTAACAAGCGTTTACACTTTGCCATAGAATTAGCAAGCAGCTGCACTTTGCCATAGAATTAGCAAGTAGCTACACTTTGCCATAGAATTAGCAAGTAGCTACACTTTGCCATAGAATTAGTAAGTAGTTACACTTTGTCATAGAATTAGCAAGTAGTTACACTTCGCTATATAATTACCTAGTAGTTAAATTTTACTCTGAAATTAATAGCGTTTACACTTTACCATAGAATTGGCAAGCAGCTGCACTTTGCCATAGAATTAGCAAGCAGCTGCACTTTGCCATAGAATTAGCAAGTAGTTACACTTTGCCATAGAATTAGCAAGTAGTTACACTTTGCCATAGAATTAGCAAGCAGCTGCTCTTTGCAAAAAAATAGCAAGTAGCTGCACTTTACCATAGAATTAGCAAGTAACTACACTTTACCATAGAATTAGCAAGTAGTTACACTTTGCCATAGAAATAGCAAGTAGCTACACTTTGCCCTAGAATTAGCAAGCAGCTGCACTTTGCCATAGAATCAGCAAGTAGCTACACTTTGCCATAGAATTAGCAAGTAGCTACACTTTAACATAGAATTAGCAAATAGCTACACTTTGCCATAGAATTAGCAAGTAGCTACACTTTACCATAGAATTAGCAAGTAGCTACACTTGACCATAGAATTAGCAAGTAATTACACTTTGCCATAGAATTAGCAAGTAGTTACACTTTGCCACAGAATACGAAGTAGTTACACTTTGAAAGAAGTAGTAAGTAGTTACACTTTGCCACAGAATACGAAGTAGTTACACTTTGAAAGAAGTAGTAAGTAGTTACACTTCGCCATAGAATTAGCAAGTAGTTACACTTAACCATAGTACGTAGCTACACTTTGCCATAGAATTAGTAAGTAGTTACACTTTGTCATAGAATTAGCAAGCAGCTGCTCTTTGCAAAAAAATTAGCAAGCAGCTGCACTTTGCCATAGAATCAGCAAGTAGCTACAGTTTGCCATAAAATTTGCAAGTAGCTACACTTTGCCATAGAATTAGCAAGTAGTTACAGTTTGCCATAGAATTTGCAAGTAGCTACACTTTGCCATAGAATTAGCAAGTAGTTACATTTTACCATAGAATTAGCAAGTAGCTACACTTTACCATAGAATTAGCAAGTAGCTACACTTTACCATAGAATTAGCAAGTAGTTACACTTAACCATAGTACGTAGCTACACTTTGCCATAGAATTAGTAAGTAGTTACACTTTGTCATAGAATTAGCAAGCAGCTGCTGTTTGCAAAAAAATTAGCAAGCAGCTGCACTTTGCCATAGAATCAGCAAGTAGCTACAGTTTGCCATAGAATTTGCAAGTAGCTACACTTTGCCATAGAATTAGCAAGTAGTTACATTTTACCATAGAATTAGCAAGTAGCTACACTTTACCATAGAATTAGCAAGTAGTTACACTTAACCATAGTACGTAGCTACACTTTGCCATAGAATTAGTAAGTAGTTACACTTTGTCATAGAATTAGCAAGCAGCTGCTCTTTGCAAAAAAATTAGCAAGCAGCTGCACTTTGCCATAGAATCAGCAAGTAGCTACAGTTTGCCATAGAATTTGCAAGTAGCTACACTTTGCCATAGAATTAGCAAGTAGTTACATTTTACCATAGAATTAGCAAGTAGCTACACTTTACCATAGAATTAGCAAGTAGCTACACTTTACCATAGAATTAGCAAGTAGTTACACTTAACCATAGTACGTAGCTACACTTTGCCATAGAATTAGTAAGTAGTTACACTTTGTCATAGAATTAGCAAGCAGCTGCTCTTTGCAAAAAAATTAGCAAGCAGCTGCACTTTGCCATAGAATCAGCAAGTAGCTACAGTTTGCCATAGAATTTGCAAGTAGCTACACTTTGCCATAGAATTAGCAAGTAGTTACATTTTACCATAGAATTTGCAAGTAGCTACACTTTGCCATAGAATTAGCAAGTAGTTACAGTTTGCCATAGAATTTGCAAGTAGTTACACTTTGCCATAGAATTAGCAAGCAGCTGCTCTTTGCAAAAAAATTAGCAAGCAGCTGCACTTTACCATAGAATTAGCAAGTAGACACTTTGCCATAGAAATAGCAAGTAGCTACACTTTGCCCTAGAATTAGCAAGCAGCTGCACTTTGCCATAGAATCAGCAAGTAGCTACACTTTGCCATAGAATTAGCAAGTAGCTACACTTTAACATAGAATTAGCAAATAGCTACACTTTGCCATAGAATTAGCAAGTAGCTACACTTTAAGATAGAATTAGCAAGTAGCTACACTTGACCATAGAATTAGCAAGTAATTACACTTTGCCATAGAATTAGCAAGTAGTTACACTTTGCCACAGAATACGAAGTAGTTACACTTTGAAAGAAGTAGTAAGTAGTTACACTTTGCCACAGAATACGAAGTAGTTACACTTTGAAAGAAGTAGTAAGTAGTTACACTTCGCCATAGAATTAGCAAGTAGTTACACTTAACCATAGTACGTAGCTACACTTTGCCATAGAATTAGTAAGTAGTTACACTTTGTCATAGAATTAGCAAGCAGCTGCTCTTTGCAAAAAAATTAGCAAGCAGCTGCACTTTGCCATAGAATCAGCAAGTAGCTACAGTTTGCCATAGAATTTGCAAGTAGCTACACTTTGCCATAGAATTAGCAAGTAGTTACATTTTACCATAGAATTAGCAAGTAGCTACACTTTACCATAGAATTAGCAAGTAGCTACACTTTACCATAGAATTAGCAAGTAGTTACACTTAACCATAGTACGTAGCTACACTTTGCCATAGAATTAGTAAGTAGTTACACTTTGTCATAGAATTAGCAAGCAGCTGCTCTTTGCAAAAAAATTAGCAAGCAGCTGCACTTTGCCATAGAATCAGCAAGTAGCTACAGTTTGCCATAGAATTTGCAAGTAGCTACACTTTGCCATAGAATTAGCAAGTAGTTACATTTTACCATAGAATTAGCAAGTAGCTACACTTTACCATAGAATTAGCAAGTAGTTACACTTTGTCATAGAATTAGCAAGCAGCTGCTCTTTGCAAAAAAATTAGCAAGCAGCTGCACTTTGCCATAGAATCAGCAAGTAGCTACAGTTTGCCATAGAATTTGCAAGTAGCTACACTTTGCCATAGAATTAGCAAGTAGTTACATTTTACCATAGAATTTGCAAGTAGCTACACTTTGCCATAGAATTAGCAAGTAGTTACAGTTTGCCATAGAATTTGCAAGTAGCTACACTTTGCCATAGAATTAGCAAGTAGTTACATTTTACCATAGAATTAGCAAGTAGTTACATTTTACCATAGAATTAGCAAGTAGCTACACTTTACCATAGAATTAGCAAGTAGTTACACTTAACCATAGTACGTAGCTACACTTTGCCATAGAATTAGTAAGTAGTTACACTTTGTCATAGAATTAGCAAGCAGCTGCTCTTTGCAAAAAAATTAGCAAGCAGCTGCACTTTGCCATAGAATCAGCAAGTAGCTACAGTTTGCCATAGAATTTGCAAGTAGCTACACTTTGCCATAGAATTAGCAAGTAGTTACATTTTACCATAGAATTAGCAAGTAGCTACACTTTACCATAGAATTAGCAAGTAGTTACACTTTGCCACAGAATTAGCAAGTAGCTACACCTCGCTATAAAATTACCTAGTAGTTAAATTATGCTATGAAATTAACAAGCGTTTACACTTTGCCATAGAATTAGCAAACAGCTGCACTTTGCCATAGAATTAGCACGCAGCTGCCCTTTGCCATAGAATCAGCAAGTAGCTACACTTTGCCATAGAATCAGCAAGTAGCTACACTTTGCCATAGAATTAGTAAGTAGTTACACTTTGCCATAGAATTAGCAAGTAGTTACATTTTACCATAGAATTAGCAAGTAGCTACACTTTACCATAGAATTAGCAAGTAGCTACACTTTACCATAGAATTAGCAAGTAGTTACACTTAACCATAGTACGTAGCTACACTTTGCCATAGAATTAGTAAGTAGTTACACTTTGTCATAGAATTAGCAAGCAGCTGCTCTTTGCAAAAAAATTAGCAAGCAGCTGCACTTTGCCATAGAATCAGCAAGTAGCTACAGTTTGCCATAGAATTTGCAAGTAGCTACACTTTGCCATAGAATTAGCAAGTAGTTACATTTTACCATAGAATTAGCAAGTAGCTACACTTTACCATAGAATTAGCAAGTAGTTACACTTTGTCATAGAATTAGCAAGCAGCTGCTCTTTGCAAAAAAATTAGCAAGCAGCTGCACTTTGCCATAGAATCAGCAAGTAGCTACAGTTTGCCATAGAATTTGCAAGTAGCTACACTTTGCCATAGAATTAGCAAGTAGTTACATTTTACCATAGAATTAGCAAGTAGCTACACTTTACCATAGAATTAGCAAGTAGCTACACTTTACCATAGAATTAGCAAGTAGTTACACTTAACCATAGTACGTAGCTACACTTTGCCATAGAATTAGTAAGTAGTTACACTTTGTCATAGAATTAGCAAGCAGCTGCTCTTTGCAAAAAAATTAGCAAGCAGCTGCACTTTGCCATAGAATCAGCAAGTAGCTACAGTTTGCCATAGAATTTGCAAGTAGCTACACTTTGCCATAGAATTAGCAAGTAGTTACATTTTACCATAGAATTTGCAAGTAGCTACACTTTGCCATAGAATTAGCAAGTAGTTACAGTTTGCCATAGAATTTGCAAGTAGCTACACTTTGCCATAGAATTAGCAAGTAGTTACATTTTACCATAGAATTAGCAAGTAGTTACATTTTACCATAGAATTAGCAAGTAGCTACACTTTACCATAGAATTAGCAAGTAGTTACACTTAACCATAGTACGTAGCTACACTTTGCCATAGAATTAGTAAGTAGTTACACTTTGTCATAGAATTAGCAAGCAGCTGCTCTTTGCAAAAAAATTAGCAAGCAGCTGCACTTTGCCATAGAATCAGCAAGTAGCTACAGTTTGCCATAGAATTTGCAAGTAGCTACACTTTGCCATAGAATTAGCAAGTAGTTACATTTTACCATAGAATTAGCAAGTAGCTACACTTTACCATAGAATTAGCAAGTAGTTACACTTTGCCACAGAATTAGCAAGTAGCTACACCTCGCTATAAAATTACCTAGTAGTTAAATTATGCTATGAAATTAACAAGCGTTTACACTTTGCCATAGAATTAGCAAACAGCTGCACTTTGCCATAGAATTAGCACGCAGCTGCCCTTTGCCATAGAATCAGCAAGTAGCTACACTTTGCCATAGAATCAGCAAGTAGCTACACTTTGCCATAGAATTAGTAAGTAGTTACACTTTGCCATAGAATTAGCAAGCAGCTGCTCTTTGCAAAAAAATTAGCAAGCAGCTGCACTTTACCATAGAATTAGCAAGTAGACACTTTACCATAGAATTAGCAAGTAGTTACACTTAACCATAGAATTAGCAAGTAGTTACACTTTGTCATAGAATTAGCAAGTAGTTACACTTAACCATAGAATTAGCAAGTAGTTACACTTTGTCATAGAATTAGCAAGTAGCTACACTTTGCCCTAGAATTAGCAAGCAGCTGCACTTTACCATAGAATTAGCAAGTAGTTACACTTAACCATAGAATTAGCAAGTAGTTACACTTTGTCATAGAATTAGCAAGTAGCTACACTTTGCCCTAGAATTAGCAAGCAGCTGCACTTTGCCATAGAATCAGCAAGTAGTTACACTTTGCCATAGAATCAGCTAGTAGTTACACTTAACCATATATAGTACGTAGCTACACTTTGCCATAGAATTGCCAAGGCGTTATACTTTGATGAATATTTAGCAAATATATAAATTTTGCTATAAAAGTTTAAACTATAAATATGTTTTAGATATATTATTAGGATTAGAAATTTCGTAGATATTAAACTCTTCAGTAACGATGGAAAATACATAATTATAATAAAATACGCTTTGGTATGTTTCTTCATAAACTTTCTCTGAATGTCTGACAAAGGTTTTACTGATTAAAGCTCTGTTAAGGACGTGAAACGTAGAATAATTTTAAAAACAAGAAATAATTTTACAATGATATGGTTATGATGTATTATTGTTTATTTACTAGTTTATGCTATTTAAACGGGCTCATTTTT